>JAKCPI010015032.1:0-30617 GCA_023213315.1 Euborellia annulipes | reverse complement strand
CCAACATGAAATTCGGAGTTGAAGGACAAACTTTGCTATTCCGCCCATAGGATTTACATTGAAGCGCTTTTAAATCAGGCTAATTAGCTTATAAATTTTAATTTTTTCAGCTATTTGATCAAATATTAATATAAAATAGGATCATTAGATTTATATAGGTGCTTATTTATCCATAAACAAGTTTAATTTCATGTGATTTAACGGTAGAACAATTTTGTTAGGTTATGGTAAAAATTTCTAATTTATCTATTTTTGTCCTTATTTAATATCTTTTGGAAAATCTGTCTGCTAATAGCTATTAAAAAATAAATAAAGACAAGGAAGGATGGGTTTTTATAAAATTACAACAGGAAATACCTGATATAATGTTTGTATTTATTTATTATATGTACATTTACCTTATAAAGATTTATGAAATAATATGTTAAAACATATAATTATTATTTTTATAGGCCTATATTAATTTAATATAGAAAGATTAATATAAATATTAATTTATTTTATTTGTTTTTTTAATCCCAGGAGTTTATTTTGCCTTTCTTCAGGTATATATGAGAATCTATCTGAGTAACTAAAAAAAAAAACTAAAAAAAAAAAAAACAAGTAATTAAGTAATTAAAATTTTAAAGCAGAAATGTAAATTATTTCGAAAATAATGAATAATTGCAATGAATGAATGGAAATATATATAGGTAAATGTAGAATGGGTGGTTGAATCATATTTGGAATAAGAAAAGTAAACATACCTTTAAACCCTTCCTTTGTTCTTCATATCGCTGTCTTTTTTATTTAAATATGTTTATTACTTAGATTATATCAGTTTATTTTAATTATAACACATATTCAAGCACTACTCAAGCTAGGAGAGACCCACTTGTCACTTGTGAGATGTTTCACCTTTGTTGATTATCCTAAATAATGTTTTGAATCATTATATGAAACTAAATAGATATTTTTATTTGTTATTTACCTGAGATAAAGTGTTTAAGTGTATTTGAACTTCGTTTCAGTCAAATTTCTTGTTGTTTATTGAGCATAACCTCTGACACTGACAGTTGATTCAACTTATTTTATGTTTAAAATTTAATTCTGTAAAGAATCTGTACTTCTCTTGATATCCTTTACGAGCACAATTGATAATATTACAAAATATTGGCATCTTTGAGTATTTGGAGAGCCTAAATAACTCAAAAACAAACATTATCATATAAATCCCTATGTAAATGCATTGAAGTTTGTCCTTCAACTCCGAATTTCATGTTGGGGTAGGTAAGTTATCAAAATGACCTATTCCTTTACAGTGTATATATTTTAAATTTACCGCTCTGTCAAATATGTTTTTAAGCATTTTAGCTACTTCACATATTTCAGTAATAAATTTACTTTTTTATTAATGAAATATTTTTCTAATTAAAATAATAATTTAAATTATAAAGATTTTTTTTTTTTTTTAATATTTAATTTTATAAAAGTATTTATTTTGACTCTGACTTCAGTTCTGATGTTTTTTTTGTTCGTCCATCACAAAATTTTAAAACTTGACAAATTTTTTTTTTTTTAAATTAAAATGTTTTTAATCGTGTTCAAATAATTTATTAATTTCGTTATTTATTAGTTAATTAATTGTTTATGTTTTCATTTGCCGTCATACTAATAAGAAAATAATATGTAAGTAAACTCATTTCAATTCTTTCTTAACCTAATTTTTAATCAATAAGTATAAAAAAAAAAAAAAGAAATGACATCTCGGATAAAAAAAATGTTATTTCATTTTATTTTATTTAAATAAAATGCCATGCTATTTTAATTAAATAAAATAATTTTTAGATATTTTTTATTTTTAATCAATCAAGTTTCAAATGTCACAAATGATTACATTTTATAGTTATAAAAATTTATAATTTGAATGGTTTTATTTTTATTTATTGATTATATTAATTATTCATAAATATTTTTATTTGTAATGAATTATTTTATTCACTTGATCGTTTGCCAAATTTGACAGCCAAATATTCATGACGCATTTACTTAGTAAGATCACTAAAATAAAATTCCTCACACCTCGAAGTTTCTTTTATTTTTAGACATTTCATTATTTATATACTAAATTTGAAAAAAAAAAGTGAAAAATTCAAATGATTATTTTTTTCTAGCTCATATTTTGCCTTTTATCAGGATTTTGGCATTTAATTATCATTAAGCCATAACATCATGTTGTCAATGGTACCTTCTCTTCTCCCCTTTTGAGATCAGAATTTGGGCTGCACTTATACCAATCAACAAAAAATGAAAAATAATATTTTATTATATATGTTTTCTCACTAAAGCCTGCCCCATTTAATAACTTTGATTGCAAAGTGTATTGGACATAAAAAACTATAGAAACAGGAAGGTACTCCCAAAAGACCTTTTTTTATTTTTTTTTTACAAAATATTCACACTTTTTTCTCATTCACACTCACAATTACACACACATTCATACAGTTTTTTCGGCAACTCAGGCCATTTAAGACTTTAGACGATAACCGTTATGAATATATATATAATTTAGGGTCCAGGCATTCTTATTTAAGTCATTTGGTATCCAAATGGCTTAAATAAAAACATCGGACTGCCTGGGGTCCGAACCCGCAACGTTTGGTATACGAGGTTAGCACGCTAACCTCTACTCCAAGCCCCGAGGGCCAAAAGACCTTAATTAGTTTAAAGATTTTACTTGAATTAATAATAGTAAATGCAGTGAAGACTATTGATATTCAAAAAAGGAACAACAAAATAGACAACAAACATTGGCTTCTAAAACATATTTTTCCAAGAATACAATCACTTAAAATTACTTATAATAAAAAAACCCCCGTTTTGGGGTTATTTAGATTAGACGGGTCCTTGAGTCTAAAGAGTTTAAGAAATTTTTTTGAATTTCGTGAATTTTAATACGTTTTATCAAGGGATCTGTAAAATCCTATATGACCCTAATTTTTGATAGTCCCAGCATACTTCTTAGTTTTTCAAATTGGTTTTTAGGTAGAGCTTTTGTAAAGATGTCCGCCACTTGCTTGTTACTCTATCATTTTTCTTCATTCATTTTTCCAGGCTCTCGGCTTCTTACAGATAAAAGATGTCTCCGGTTTAAATTTCCCTTTATCAATTTGCTTTTTCTTCACCAACTAAAGCCGTTGGGTTCTCTTGTTTTTCTTTAGACTTCAATCTCGCCTCTTCAATCAACAAACGAGTGGTTAAATTGAATAGGGTTCCTTTTTCTTCCACTGTGGAATCCCAAGCACTATGAAAATGACTATATTTTTCTGGAAGAGTCATAAGTTCTTTAGTCATCATCATACTTTCAGAAATTGGCTCGCCAAGCTGCTTCATTTGGTATATGCGTTGCCATTTCATCCCCGCTATCCATTTTATAGTTGTAAAACTTTTGCTGAACTAGATGTATGCTTTGTCCGTATACATTGTGTAGTTTTTCCCACATTTCCTAAGACGACTCACAGTTCATAAGATGAATTAGGGGTTCCTCCTTGACACTGGAAACAATTATCTTCTTCGCTTGATTATCTTTTTTAATCCATATTTTTTTAAATTATTATCATATTTCTTCTTTGCTTCATCTTTCAAGTTGTGGTTTTTTTAATTTACCACTAACCACTTCGAAAAGCTTACCCGCATTTAAAAATATCTTCACCAAAAACTTCCACTGCGCCCAATCACTATTACCTTTTAATTTTAAACTGCTCAGTCTCCATATTTGATTTTTTTCTTCTTTCAAATACAATTTTATTATTTTCCTTTATCGACTGGGCCCATAACCTGTAGGGATTTTACTAAAATTATAGAATGAATAATAGTAAATAAAAAATTGTTTATTTGGTTGAAATACAAGCGTTAGTGGTTCATTAATTCTCAATAGATTATATTGACATCTCAAATGAAATGTATTTTATTTTAAAAAAAATGTTAATTCTTTTTTTCTCTTTTTCTTTTCAGAATGTTCCGGGATATAATTTCAATCGCATCATTCACCAAGTGTCGTTTCTTAACATCATAGCACCTTTTTTTTTTAATAATGAAAGTGACTCCTTAGTTTGTTCAGTTCACGTTTTTTTTTTTTTTTTTTTTTTTTAATTTAAATATTTAATCGTGTGTAAACAATGGCAACTAATACAACTGGTAGCTCTTTACCAAAACCGTCAGGATTGAAACCTCCATCAAAAATTGGCCGTCCTTGTTCATCAACAGCACCGAAACCTGCTCTTCCTCCAGCTGCCTCTCCACGAACGAGTGAGTGACATTGTCAACAACATATTTTAGCATGTTTTTTTTTTTTTTTAATAATAGTTTATAATTTAATCTAATAAAGTGGAATGTTATAGAATGTATATCGGACAAATCGAGGAAAATTATTTTAGACATGGAAAGATTTGATTCATTTACTCATGTTAATTGAGTGTATCTTATGCTGTTCGTCTCGTCTTATATATACTATGTATATATAAATAAGTTTCGATAAAAGTTATTATTCAGTATATAATGAAATTTAAAAGCCTGTAGTTTCTTTCTTGGTCAATTCAAGAAAACGAAATTTCTTAAAAAATTATTTCATGAGCATTTTTGGACATCTGGTTGACAAGTCTGCGCAAGTTACATTTGTTTTGGCATAATGAGCTGCCGTCTTCAGAGCCTATTAACTGCAAAGAATACTTTAAATTAATGTTATATAAAAAAATACATATAGTTTTTAGTTATTATATTAAATTAAAAAGTAAAATTACAAAGGCCTGTGATGAAAAAATTGTTTGGAATCTAAAAGGTGATTCTTATGTATTTTCGAGTGCTAAATACAGGAAAAATAGTGGAAAAATTCCATCACGTACAGTTTGTGTACAAACTATACTATTGTTATAGTACGATTTTCCCTTCAGGAGTAAACACTTCAATTAAGGTTTTCTAAAATCAAACTGATATTTTACATGTTATGTATTATTTCCCATCTTTTACCTCATTTTAAATGTTTTGGAGGGGTTTGGTAGAAAAGCATATGATATGAGCCTGCACGAGCATGTGAAAAAGAAGATTTTCGGTAGAGGAATGTGAGCATGTTCGTGGGCTACTAGGCAGCCTGGCTCAACAGATTCTACGATGATTTTTCATGTCCTATCCTTCCATATATTTCATTGCACTGTTTCTTAATCCCAGATTACACTAGCGAGCAACGACCCGAGAATTGCTCTGCTCCAGTGTGGACACTAGGGGTTGACTTTTGACTTTTTTTTAAAAAGATTTCCTGTATCACGACTCAATGAACTTTGCCTATTAATGACTAAAATGACGTTTATTCCATTAAAATAAAAAAAAGGTCACGCACAAACCACTTTGAAATTTTAGGTTGATTAGACGCAGTCTTGTATAAGCCGGTATATAAGGGAGGTGTACAAAGCGGGTAGTTGAGTTTTAATTAGCTTAATTTGCTTAATTTGGTGTTAATTATAACTTTCATAACGCTCTAGAAAATCCCGGGGGGGGGGGTAAGTAACCCTTTTGGAAGGGGTAGCCAAAATCAAAAATATATATTTTGTTTTTTCTCATAAAGATTTAATGATAAACTATATAAATTCTATTTAAAAAGCAAATTGTAGTATTTTTTTATTATTCTAAATAAAAGACAGGCGTTGATCGACTGCAGCAAATGTTTGAAGAAAAAGGTACCCCAAACCCAAGTTTATTAGTTGCCAGCTCTATGTGCTGAATCTTTATAGGCCTACGTGTTCTCATGTGAGATGAACTCCCTAAGTTGACTAAATCATCAAACATCCACTACTTCTTTGTGCAGGATTTGATTAACAATTATAATAAATTGAAAGGAGCCTTCAGCAACATTAAAACTAAAATTAAATAAACAGGTGGCTGAAGAGACGACATGAAGTTTCTTTACCACCTAACTCGTGTCTTCGGTCACTTCGCTGAGAGAAATGAAATCTCTTGTGAAATTTCAACAAATCTCAAACATCAGCAATGCACGCTGGACCTTTGTGCCATTCAAGCCCTTCTTGCGTTTATTCTGATGCCTGAAATCCGTAAAAGGTTGCGCAAAATTTGTCCATTCATTTCTTATTAAGGGGCTGATCATTTAATCAGCAGCCAATGGTTTCGCGTTGAAGATTTTGATGAACTATCTGCAACTCGACATCATCAGAGCTCAATTGCTTGAAAATCCACTGGAAAATAGATGAATTTCCAACCAACATTGCCCGAAACAACCAATGCTGTGAGCGTCAGTGCACTCAAAGATATGAAGTAATCTACTAGGACCTCTCCAAATCTACTAGGACTCCTCCCTCAACAAGGACAACCCCCACTGAGTTTCATCCTCAACAATGACCTTATCTAGAATATTTGACTTCCTTGGATCTTTAATGACTCTATATAAGTGAGTCTAAAGCTTGAGTACACATTTATATCTATTTACAGTGACTTCAAAAAATTGGCAAAAAATCTGATATATAAAATTTTCAAATCATTTTGTGCGTGACGTTTTTTATCAAATCACCTTGAAAGTAAGATTTTATTTAATCTTAAGTAAAAGTTCATCAAGTTATGATACAGGGATCCGAGGTTGTAAAAAAGCATACCCTAGGACACTCTCCGAGTCGAACAGAGACGAATTCGCTTCTCTCTAATCACACAAACATTCTAAACTAAAAAGTATAATTTGAAATTTTTGCCTTTTACATAACATATTTTGTTTTATGAAAATACAATTTGGATTGTTCGGTGAGTTTGAAATTTCACTTTCTTAATTCCCATCTTGACTACTTCCCAGAAAACCTCAGAGTCCTGAGTAAGGTATAGGGTGAAAGATTTCACCAAAACGTAAAAGAAATGGAAAGAAGGTATCAAGGACGATGGAACATTAATATGATTGCTGACTACTGATAGATGCTGAAGAGATAGTTACGGGGCATAATCTACAAACGAGAAAGCCGTAAAAGAAGCTTCAAAAAGAGGAGAATGAGGCATTATGAAGACGAATAAAACCACACCATATGGTCATATCATACAGTAAATGATGAGGAATTCGCTTTATGTGATTTTTTTTTAAACAAATTTTATGAGAAATAAAAATAAATAAAGTTTCATGCAACATTAAAATTGTTTTATTTTCCCCCATCTTTCTTTGCATTTTGTAGAAAAACCTTATGTGATAGAAAAAAACCAGGGTCATATTTGGATTCAGCACACCTCAAAATATAAAGTCGAGCGATCAAACTTGAGACAATTTTCAGAAGATGGAAAAACGCAGGCCTGTGTTATCTTATAAGATAACTATTAATAAAATAACTAAAAATTATATGTAATTTTATTTATGATTTATTCTTTGTAGTTAATGGGCTCTAAGATGACACCTTATTCGGCTCTAAACAAGTGTAACTTGCACAGACTTGTCAGCCAGATGTCCAAAAATGCACAAAACCATAATTTCTAAAGAAATTTCGTTTTCAATTACCATCTTGAATAGGCCAAGAAAGAAACTACGAACTTTTAAATTTAAATAAGTTTTGATGCAAGCACGCAGGGGCTGCCAAAATGATGATACTTTTCGGTCTTTTATTCAAGAACCATCTTCAATCCATTCCATAAACATACATAATTCGGATTATATATATATATAAAACATTATTACTATATATTTAAAGAAATTCTTTCGACGCTAATTCATTAGGATCAGATTAATGTTCAAACGCCTCTCTGTCAAGTCAGATTTTTTAAGATATTTTGTACTAGATGAATTGACCACAGTGATCCCGGGATCTCCAACCTATTCAGAGCAAATGCCAGAGTAGCAAATTAACGAAAGATGTGTGAGAAAATTTAAAGACAAGAGTTAAATTTAAAATGTAATTAAAGACTTGTGTTTAACCTAGAGGAAAATAAGTTCAAAGTCCTTAGAGATTAGAAATCTCTATAATAATAATCTGATTTTCTTATTTTTAAATGATGCGATAATTTTATATTTTTTCCCCTTGACATATTTTATGGGTATCGTATTAGGATATGCACTATCTACTTCCTCTGTTACAAATTCCAAAAAGATATTTTAGATTTTGAGTTAAAATAAACTTTCAACTGTAACTATACAAAGCAGATTATTAATCAAACTACTTTTGAATGCTCGGAGAACATGCTCCCACTACCGTCTTCACTTTATCCCCTTGTATTCTGAACGCCTCATTTACACTGGACAAAGTTTTTTTTTTTATAAGTTATGCGGAATATTTTGTTTCTTTCGACTTATCGAGATCAATTTGAATATTATTTACATATTTTATGTAAATATTTCAGATATTTTTTTTTGTATTATATAATAAATGAAATATTAGAGGTTTATTTTAATGAGTCTTCCTTCTTAAAATCTAATTAGTACGAACAAGCTTAGGAGGGGAGGAAGGTGAGGGGCGGCGTTAATTTGCATTCAATTTTTTAGCCAACCTATTGAGTGAACAGGTCCACTGGGACGGGAAAAATGACGAGATTCACAATTTGTTTAGCATCCCCACCAAATATTTTATATAAATATCTCAAGATTTCCCCTTTCAGGAGGAGGAGGTTTTATAAAAAGGATTAAAAAGAGTTCTTGTATAAATCAGTTTTTCACGAACATGTCCTTGAAAATTTGATTCAAACTCACGAATTCACTTCATTTTGTTAACATGTTGAAGAATAAAGAGGTCTGAATCAACTTGATTAATCTCGGGCAAAGATTTCTGAGTCAGCACACATCATCTGGTCGTATTGAATAAAAATAGACATGGTTCAGTCATTCCGTGATTAGATTTTGATTTTGATTTCAATTCCATATATATACAGAGGTCTTTCAATCTAAAGTATTGGGATAATCGCACATTCTAATTACGGCTCCATCGAGTTTTTCTTTCATTGTTGAATATGCAAAGACGCTTTTTTTTTTAACTCTCCGACACCCGCGCGGGTGGGTTCGATTCTCGCGGATACCTTATTATTTCTTACTGACTCCTTTTTCAGGTCAATCGAATGTTCTCCTTCAATTTTGTCATAAACATGATTGATTATCCTCGTAATGAAGGAGTCATTATGACTCCTAAACATCAATAGCAAGAGGAGAGAGAGATTCTTAATTAATTTGAAAAGACCAACAGGTCTTTTCCAAAAACAGACATTACAATTTAACTTCATAAATTGGGTGTTAAAAAGTAAAGTAATAACATCAGCGTTAAAAATGATATTCTCTAAATTGAATAGTAGAAAGAGCTTTTAAATGCGACGTTAACATTTAACTTTTTAGCACCAGGAGTTAACGCTCCATATGAAGATAGTAGCTATGTTTTCTGTTCGTGTTTTTACACCCCAATTAACCTCACGCGCTTGCGCATTGCTAACTTGATTTGTTATTCTCAATCTAGTAGGCCTATCTGACATATCAGCGTTAAAAAATTCTACTCTCTAAACAAAGTTTTAACAGCGACGTTAACATATTGCTTTTATCTCAAAGCTGTCAAAATCATAACCTTACTTTTTAGTTTAAAGACGCCATTTTTATGCATTAAATACGGCGTTAAAATATTAAAGCCACCCTCTGGACATGAGATCAATTTTTAACACTATTGATTAAATGTTAACGCTTTGACGTTATGCTTACAGAATAGTAATTTGAGGCAAGGAGGTGGTAAAATGAATTAACGCTGAATTCAGATATCAAAAGATAACGTTTTTGCTTAGAAAATAGACCTGCAACGTTATTCTTATTTTTTAACCCCTCTCATGGTATGATTACCACTCCATCTCAGAATTAAGTACGATTGCTTTACCGTACAATGAATTAAATAAATATTCTGAAAGGCTTTAAAACTCATATTTTGTTATTCGAATTAACATCTTTATGATAAAATGCGAATATCGTGATTCATAACTTATCTCTCTTCTTTTGGTTTTTTTTTTTTTTAAATCAAATGAACAATAAATACTCTGCTGCTGTAGATGGTGCGTTGAGGGAACTTTTCCTTTTTGTTTAGATGCTTAGGTAGGCGGATACAAGTTGGGGACGAGTATCCAAAAGGGGCCTGCTTGGCTAACTTGTAATTATTCTCCTAAAAATTATGTATACAAGTTCATTCCACTCAATTTGTTTGAAATTTTGGAGCGAGTAATTATTATTTTCATTATTAATAAATAATCTAGGAAGAGAGTTTTTGCGTCGAGTTTATTAAGGTGTGATAATTTTGGGAGATTGCGGCCACAATTTTGAAGCTATCGACCTCAAATTTTTTTAAAATTAAAGCTATTTAAAATATCTACAACTTATAGAAGCCATTTTTTTGATTTTCAAAAAAATAATTTTTTTTTAGATTAATCGCATTAAATAAAAGATATTTAAAAAAAATAGATATATCCTATAGAAAGATTAAATTAGTAATCATTGTGTTAAAAAATAATTAATTTTTTACCCTTAATTAATTAGCTGGAATCTTTCAAGTGAAATGGAATAAATCCCTTGTATCCCTATGGGAAAAACTAACGCCATCTCTTGCCGCCTCGAGTAACTCGGTAGTGAATGGTCTTGTAACGGCTTTTCAAAACGCGCATCTTAAAAATTTTTTGTTTTCCGCTATCTTCTTCATCTAGGCTCTCTCAATATTATATTGAATATAACAAAAAATATACAGTGCGTTTCATATTTATAACCCACATTTAAATTTTTAAAATGCTCAATATTTTTCAGGCTGAGAAAAGATTTTTGGCTTAAATCTAATCCAAACATGAGTGATAAACCTTTTTGTAATGAATTTCCTGCAATTCATTTCAATAATCTGATAGTTTTGCTGAAATAAAGAAAAATAGTCATTTGTGTGCGTTTCATAATTATAACCCATATTGAATATTTAACAAAATAACATTAATACAATTTATTAAAAATTAATTGGACCTCCCTTGAGTTTTATAACACCAATAATTCTTTTTTTGAGAGAGTTAATTAAATTTTTTATCAACTCTTTATCGAGTTGTCGCCATTCCTTAACAATTGCTTCTTTCAAATGATTTGTCGAGTCATATTGACGATTTCCGGCATATACACGTCTCACAAGTATTCCCCAAATGTTCTCAATAGGGTTTAGATCGGGTGAACAAGCAGGCCACTTCATTACATTGATGGAATTATTCTCCATCCAAGTCATGGTTTCGCGACTGGTATGAATTCTGGCATTGTCTTGTTGAAAATCCATGTTTTTTCGGGATGTTCTCTCAAAAATGGAATTAAACTTTTTTCAAGGACTTGGATATAATCTCTACTGTTCATTCGAGATGATGTGAATTGAATATCCAAACATCCTGAAGCAGAAAATGCGCCCCACATCATCAAGGAGCCTCCACCAAAATTCCTCTTGGAAAAATATAGAGGTTCCTTTCTTAGATCTCGCCAGTATGAACGAAATCCGTCTGGCCCATCTAAGTTCCATTTCTTTTCATCAAAAAAAATTATCTAAAAAAATTAAAAGGTAAAAATAAAAAGAAACTTACATAATAAAAATTCATGAAAAATCCTCACGGATGACCAATCTGTAGCCATATTGTTTTCTTGCGAACTCGAGCCGAGCATTCTTATGATGAACAGTTATTCGTGGAACACTCTTCCATTTTGTTCCTACATATGATAGGACTTCGTCGTAATGTCCGCCAAACAGTTGTTTTAGACACCTTTGTTTCAACAAGAGCGGTCATTTTACGGCAACTTTGGTCCGAGTTGCTTGCCGATCTTAAAATTTTTCTTTCTTCTCGGGAAGAAAGTTTTCTTTTTCTTCCCCTACGCTTTTTTTTGCCATATAGGTCAGGGTTTTTTAAAAAATTTTGGATTACTCGGCGACTTCGGTTAATTTTTCTAGAGATTTCGCTTATTGTTAACCCTTCCTCTTTAAAAGCTAAAATTTTACCCTTTTCAATATCTTTTAAAGATAACCCACGTGGCATCTTGTAAAAATATTAATTACTAAATAATGACTTAAAAGAAAATTTAAATAATTCTATTTATTGACTTTCAACTGCAAGGATCAACGACTGGGTTATAAATATGAAACGAATAAAAAGGACGATTTTTCTTTATTTCTTTGAAAATTCTAATATATTGAAATTATTTGTAGTAAAATTATAACAAAAATGTTTCTCATTTATATTTGCATTAAAATTAAGGCAAAGATTTATTTATTTTATTGATTTTATTTATTTTATTTTTAAAACTTCAAGATGGGTTATAAATATGAAACGCACTGTATTATTTATTTATCTACAGTATTTGAGCGTTTGCTTATTACATGGTGTTCTTCCTTTTTCCTGTTATTTACAAGTAAAAAAATCACCTTCGGTAATCGAAAGTTGTGTTCTGTGCTTGTCACACCAGATTTTCGTGTCGACATATATTTAGTTCCCGACAGTACGGAACAATTGTATTCACTAGGTAAAATTTATAAGTATGGGAAAATATTTATATTTTGTTACCATGGGAACCATTTCTCCTATCTTTTCTATGGAGTACAAGAGTAAAGTGGTCTTCAGAAGATTTCAATCACAAAATGAGAATATACATTTTATAGAGAATCTAAAAAATAATTGATTTTTGAATTTAAAAAAAAAAATCGTTAGAGCGAATTTTGAGAAAATCGAAAAAAACTGAAAAAGTACATCAGTAAAGTGCTAGTACTCTTTGGCCGATTTTGTTCAAAAGCTTCGTGTCACGTCCCATGGGGGTGCCTAACTTAAATATAAAATTTCAACCTCCTAGCTCTTTTCGTTATTGAGATATTTTGTTCACAGACAGACACACAGACACACAGACACACACGACAGACAGACAGACCATGTCGCGAAAACCACTTTTTGGATTCAGGGGACCTCAAAACGTGAAGATCCATCAAAATCTCGACATCGAATTTTTGACATGAAACCAATACTTTCTCTCTATATATTTCATATATAGGGTAAGAGAAAGTAAAAAAAGAGGGCCTAGCTTTAAAAAGAAGTGAAACAAAAAAAAAAAAATGAACTTGGTCCTTTTTTTTGGATTTCAGTTCTTTTAAGACTTCTTTTTCTATGTATTATTTAAAACAACGAAGTTGGCTTCCAGTCACTGAGGAAGGTTACCGAAACGTCTTAAGTGAAAACGAAATAGTTTTTTAATTTTTTTTAAAGTCTATTTTAAAAAAAAAAATTTAGGTATTAAGGTAAAGGCACCAGTAATGGACCATGCACCAGTAATGGACCTTTTGGCAGAGATTTTGATAAAATAAGGATTAGGTATTTTTTGCAGCGTTGATTTTATATGTATATTCAAGTTACGTTATCTGGCTTCTTGTTCTTGCAGTTTGCGCATGCTCGCTTCATCACTTTATCATTTTATCGCATTTTATGTCCAGCGTTTTGCAAGACATACTATACATTGCTCTTTCCTAGTCATTTTAGTTAAGGATCGCTGGCTGTCTATATTAAAATATTAACCAACCACAAAATATTTAAAGGAAAGTTTATATATATATTTATTCTTATGCCGGGTTGCAAGAACGTATTTAACGGTTCGTTAAACGCTTTTTGTCGTTTAAACCTTCCGCTAAATAATTTTGGGTTGCAAGAACGTATTTAAAGGTGATTGGTTCGTAAAAGCTGTCAATAAACTAAATGCTGAAATTCGGACCTTAAAACTATAAAGTATCCACTAACCTGATTAGTTTCATTGAAATAAATAAGAATTTGGTGACTATATTATCACTCTAGAGAGGTAATATATAAATGCATTAATTTAATTGAGTTTTCTTTAGTTTCTGAAACGTATTAAGCGATATTATTAATTATTATAGATATTCATTCGATGAAGAGAAAAAGTGAGGTTATAGTATATTCCCAGTTTCTTTATAATTTAACATCTGACAGCCAGATCTACCAACGAATTTATTATTTTTATTTTACGATATTTAAATATTTAAACATTTTTTGTTTTGTAACCTAATATTAACAATTAAAATTTAAAGAATACAAATATAATTACTATTTTTATTCATTTTATAATTTTGGTACTATTATAAATTATACAATTTGACAATGCGCCCTTGCGGCCAACTTGGCCAACTACATAGAAAGCTGTCATTTTCGCGGGCCCAATCGTTTTGCATCTATCTATATATCTTAACAGTAGGGAATAGTTAACGGTTCCTTTAAAGTTGCTTTAGGAACAGCCCTTTAATTTTAAAGCCCAAAGCGATGTTTACTAACAGACTTTTAAATGTTTACAGAACTGTTTTCTTGCAACCCGGCATTAGAATAATAAACTAGGATAATAATCGATATTTTACTATATAACCTTATCTTGAACAGTAGGGAGGGGGTGGTCCATTACTGGTATGTTAATCTTACAGATTATCTAGAAATGGACCGGGGCGGTCCATTTCTGAATTAATTAGAATTTTTTATTTTTGTTTTATAATGTTAATTATGATGTTCTGGCAGCCAGTAAATAATGTAGACCTAATAGTTATAGTGCTAACTAACCGTATTTCAGTAGTAGACCCCATGGTCCACCATTAGTTTATGATATGGTCCACTAATAAAATGCAAAAATGAAATGGCCAAAATGAAAAAAATAAACTAAAAATAAAAGGCAAGATGATCAATATAACATGTACAAAAAATCTACGGGTTAAATATCTGAAATATGACTTAAAATTTGAAGAGGACAACATAGGCAGAGATAAAATAAACTCATTTGTGCCAACATGCAGTCCATGGTCCGGAGATCCCTCATGACTTATCTTTATACTTATTTTGGAAGAAAACTAAAATAGATAGAGCTGGATTCATTCACCTGTCAGCACTGAAGAGAGAGAAATTGATGTACTCTTGGAAGAGCCGATATTCGAGGAAAGGCCTTCATGTAATGAGTTCACTGTTTCTGAGTCACTGATGCAAACTATTGAAGAGCTAGCTACTGAAATTTTCAGAATTTCGAAATTTTCAATTTCTTTGTTATATTATCAAATAAAATACTCAATTTTAAAAAAGTTTTTATTCTTTGATATTTTTCCGAAAACTGAATAGTTTTTGAAATAATCACAGAAAGAAAACGACATTTTTTTCGTAAAAGCAAAGAAAAATCAAAACAAAATTATACAGGTGTCATTAAAAAACATGTAAATATAAACAAATTCGCTGAGGAAATTACAGGATACAAGAAATTTTGCCCGCCGAAGGCGCCAAACAAGAGGGTCCAGGGGGCGGAGCCCCCTACCAAAATCGGCGCCCCTAGTTGAGCTTCGCCCCCCCGCCCTCAAAGGCTGGATTACGCCGCTGCTAACAAGTTAAATGGCTAAATTAAAATTAATTAATGATGGTCCACTACTGGCGCTGAACATGGTCTATTGATAGGTTTTAGACGGTCCACTACTAGCTCCAACGAATTAAGATGGTTTTATATTTATTTATTTAAAATGGATAACTTTATAAAAGTGTATCTTATATATTCTTAATAAAGAAATATCAGGGAATAATTTAAGTCTTCCACCAGCAGTTTCTTTATTAAAATAAAAATTCTGTGCTGAAAATTAATAAAAAATTTTCTTAAAATGGTCCACTACTGGTGCCTTTACCTTACAGTAGTTTTGTCACATTTTATATTTTGCCGCCCCTAAAATTTGCCGTTCCAGGCATTAAGTCTTGAAATTTTAATAAAATTATGAAAATTCACTATCTTCTAATTTAACCGCACTTGATGGATGAGCTTTATGAGGTAGTGATCCATCTCAGCCACTCGGTAGATCCCAAGTCGGTATAATTGTGATTTGAATTTTTCGAAGGCTCTAAGCTATTTCGGGTTCAGATATTCTATTTTGGTGACAAATATAGTTTACAAAAATCTGATGTGACTAGGAGAGGGTACTAAACAATTTTAGTTTTTATGTAAATCCAGCCCCAGCATCGTGCGGAAATTAAATTCCCCAATTGGAACAATTAATCAAAATGAAGGAATATCCCGTCTATAGAGTAGATAGAGTCAAGCGAAACAATAGCAAATAGCGGCGGCGCCAAATGAGCCCATCTCATTCGGGGCCGGTAATCACCAATCGCATCTGAGATGAGGTGTGGTCCTCGCTCAAGGCTGTCTGCGACTGCTCTACTCGCGATTGTTCTCGGCTCTTTGCGTAACCAAATGCACGGATCTATATTTAAAATCTATTATCACTTTATAATAATAACATATAAGCCAAGATCTTTAAGTTAAGTATGTGAAAGAGAATTTGGAATGTGAGTGAAGGCGCGCCCTTTGTTAAACACACCACTATGAACATTTTTCATACTTGAGTGAACTAATAAAACTTGACGTAATAATAAAATCTGGTGTGACTGGTCGCACAGCACAACCTTTGGCAAGAGAAAGTTGTGTACTGTGCTTGTCACAACAGATTTTTTGTGTCCAATATATTAAATTAAGATCTTTTTCGGCATCGGGCCATTTAGATCCCGTCTCTATTTATTTCAATTTATTGGTAGCCAATTAGATTGAAATAAATTTTTGTCGCTTGAGACGGGATGCGAACCCGCGACACTTGGTGCAGAAGGCCAGCACGCTAACCAGTACTCCAAGGCCCGAGGGCTATATTAAAATTCAATAATTCAGTAATAAAATTTATAAGTATGGGAAAATATTTATATTTTGTCAACCATTTCTCCTATCTTTCCTATGAAGTACAAGAGTAAAGTGTGCTTCAAAAGATTTCAATGGCAAAATGAGAATATACATTTTAAAGAGCATCTAAAAAATAATTGATTTTTGAATTTTAATCAAAATAGTTGGAGCGAATTTTGAGAAAATCGAAAAAACCTGAAAAAGTACATCAGTAAAGTACTAGTACTTTTTGGCCGATTTTGTTCAAAAGCTTCGTGTTACGTGACAGGGGAGTACCTAATTTAAATATAAAATTTCAACCTCGAAGCTCTTTTCGTTCTTGAGATATTTTGTTCACAGACACACAGACAGACCATTTTGTGGGACCTCAAAACGTGTAAATCCATCAAAATCTCGACATGATTCCAATACTTTATCTATCTCTATATATATACATATATAAGTAAGAGAGAGTAAAAAACAAAATTTATTTATTTATTCTTTGATTAAAATATAAGAATTTCAATTTTAATCATCTAACGAATACGAAGGTGAAAATTTTTTCTTTTCTAATAAGACGAATTTAATTAAGCATATCCTTCTTTAGTAATACTTATTTCAATTTATTTCTTTATTACCTGTTCGACATTTAATAATTTATTCATTCTTTTATTCTTTTTTTTTCTACCTGTTATATAAATAATTATAATAATTTTAAATTTGCTTAAAAGAGACAAGTGAATATTTGAATTTGCTTAATAAGATAGGAAAATTCAAAATAACAGCCGTTTTAGAGCACATTTTCTATTAAATTTATTTTTCTCTATCTCTGAAACTGTGCTCGATGGGAATGAATAATTTTCTGAAATAATATTTGAATTCAGCATGAAAATACTTCTAGAATACTCATATCTTTATTCTTTTGAAAGAAAAATATATTTTTGTCGACCAGTGACTGGACCGATTTTCATAATTTTTATTAATTGGTAGAGAATTTTCCTGGGGTGGTTTTAGTATATCATTAATTGAGGTCCCCAAAGAAGGAAACTATAGTATAGTAGGTTGATATCTCCTTAAATTTCTATGACCAGAGACCGCTAGACCCTTCTTTAATTTGAGAGGCAGATAAGCAATGAGAGATAATTCCACATTTATTGCGTTTTTTTTTAAATACATTCACACACACACACCAAAAACAACATTCAAGGTAAATTTCTTAATCATTTCGAGAAAACAAACATTCCTTATTTATGTTAAAAAAAAAAAAAACCAAATACAAAAACGTTTCCTGAACTTATTTCATATAATTCCTTTTTGATTTTTGAAAAAAATATTTATTATGCTTAATTATACGTCTATCTTCTTTTCTATAATTATTTATTTTCTCACTGGTTGGTTTATCAAATATTTGTACACTTTATGCTATCCTGTTATGTCTCACAAGTCAGATGGGAACGAACTATTCCAGAATTTAATTTAATTATTGATATTATATTTGATGTTGAAATAATTATAGTTAATAACAAATAGATTTTTGAAGAAGGCGTAAAAAAATTTTCAATTCCAAGCAAATTTTTTTCCTATTAATGACGAATTAATTTTTTCTCATCATTGAAAAATTAAGTTATTAAAAGATAGTATAACGTTCTTACTTTCTCTCACTTATATCCCCCCCCCCCCCCCCCCCCCCTTATGAAATATATAATGAGAAAGTATTGGTTACATGTCAAAAATTCGATGTCGAGATTTTGATGGATATACACGTTTTGAGGTCCCCTGAGTCCAAAAAAGTGGATCCCTCAAATTGGTCTATCTTTGTGTATATATGCGTGTGTGTGTGTGTGTGTGTGTGTGAGCATGTGTGTGAACATGTTAGACACCCCCCTGAGGCGTGAAAATATGCTTTTGAACAAAATTGGCCCAAGAATACTAGTACTTTACTGAAGTATTTTTTCAGCCTTTTTCGATTTTTCCAAAATTTGCTTTAACGATTTTGATTAAAATTCATAAATCAACTATTTTTTATATGCCCTTTAAAACGCGTTTCAGTAAAATAGTACACTTTACTGGTGTTCTTTTTCAGATTTTTCAAATTAATTTCCCGGCATTTCCTTCCATAGAGCCAATGTTAAATCCCCATATGGGGATTTGCATGTTAATTTCGATTCAAACTTTTTACACAATTAAAAAAAAAAATTTTCCAATTCTTTTGGAATTTTGAATTTATTTATTTTTTTTTTTTACACTCACACTTTTTTCTCATTCACACTCACACTGTCTTTTCGGTAACTCAGGCCATTTAAGACTTTGACGATATCCGTTATTGATTAATATACATATTGGGGGTCCAGGCATTCTTCCTATGGAAATTTGGAATCAATTGACTTTTTTACTTTTTTTTTTTTTTTATTTATTAAATACAAGTGGTCAAGTTAACTGAGGTGCTATGGACAACTAAAAATATCTCGACACAAAAAATCTGGTGTGACAGCACAGAACACAGAGAAGAGAAAGTTGTGTGCTGTGCGACCAGTCTCACCAGATTTTTTCTATTAGCTTGTTCAAGAACTTTATTAAGATTATAAATAATTTCTTTGGATCTTCCCTGTATAATAAATATAGAATGGAGAAGATAGCAGCCTCCTTCTCTTAAATAAAGATATCGTATATTGCAAATGATTGATTGCCATTTCCTCCCCTACGGCCATGAATCCGGGAGAAAGGTTTCATGAGAAACATTTAACATTTGAAATGCCTTTCTTCTACTCTTTTATTTAACCCCGAGCTTTAAGCTAAGCCAACCAACAACTTTGGATCGAAATTTATGATGCATTTGCTACCCACCTCACTGCAATGCGGCATAAGCGACTTTTTTTAAGATTGTTAGTTAGGAGGTTGAAAATAAGGACTTGGCTTATTCTGGAGTTGAATATAAATAAATAAAAGGAGAGGAGGATGTCAGTCAAACAATCGAATGAACATCCCAAATAAAAGAAAACGTTTTGACTTTAATTAAATAACGCCATCATCAGTTCTTATTGAAATTGCAATTGTTCTTATAAGAACTGATGATGGCGTTTTCTTTTATTGGGATTTCCATTCGATTGTTTGGCTGACATCCCCTCTCCTTTTATTTATCTTAATTTTTTTTAATTTTTCTTCTTTAATTTTAATTTTTTTTTTTTTTTTTCCAAAAAATATTATTATATTCATACTAGCGACCGTAGGCACTAGTTGAAACATAGTAATATAGAGAATTTAAATTATACACTAGGTTAAATGTTTCATATTGTTTTTTATACATATTTCGACACTAAGTGTGTCATCTTCAGAAGTTTATACTTGACTTCTGATGTTGACACGAAATACGTATAAAGTTATTAAAACAATTTAAAACACCTAACCTAGTGTATAATTTAAATTCCCTATCATTTTATTTTGAATTTTTCTCTTTCCTTGGGTTCTAATATTTTATCGGTGTATGGTGAAATCTCGGGAATCAGCGGGTTGGACGCCCCCCGGTAGCCATCGGTATAATATAATTTATAAAAATATATATAATTGTAAAAACCTAAAAGGCCTCAGTAGCCGAGAGGGAAAATAAAACAAAATACTATCGATAATCTCTACCACAAAAAAAAAAATAATAAATGTGTGACAGCACCTCACACAAGAGAGAAAGTTGTGTGGTCAGTCACGCCAGATATTTTTATGATAATCTCTCCATTAGTATAAAATTTTATTTATTTTTAAAAAATTCTAATTGATTACATACCTATAATAAGATTTACATAAAAAACAAATAAAAAAAAAGAAAGAACTTATAAATATTCAAATTAATCAATAATATCTATAATTATAAAAGTTATAATGAGAATAAATATTTTCAATGAAAGCAAATTCGCTTGTTTTAAATTGTTACTTTCTCTTACCTCTATATATATGTTAATATATAGAGAGAGAAAGTATTGGATTCATGTCAAGATGTTGATGGATCTTAACGTTTTGAGGTCCCCTAAACCCAAAAAAGTGGTTTTCGCGACATGGTCTGTCTGTGTATGGGTGTGTGTTCAATTTTAAGCATGATGGAATTGAGCTTTTAATCAAAATCGGGCAAAGAGTACTAGTACTTTACTGATGTACTTTTTCAGTTTTTTTTTCGATTTTCTCAAAATTCGCTCCAACGATTTTTTTTTTTAAATTCAAAAATCAATTATTTTTTAGATGCTCTTTAAAATGTATATTCTCATTTTGTCATTGAAATCTTCTGAAGCACCACTTTACTCTTGTACTCCATAGAAAAGATAGGAGAAATGGTTGCCATGGTAACAAAATATAAATATTTTCCCATACTTATAAATTTTACATCTGAATTCAAATGTCCCGTACTGTCGGGAACTAAATATATGTCGACACAAAAAATCTGGTGTGACAAGCACAGATCACAACTTTCGATTACCGATGGTAAGAGAAAGTTGTGTGCTGTGCGCCAGTCACACCAGATTTTTTTGTTGATTTTAATTCACTCCCTCAGTACAAATATTATGAGTTCCTTTTATAAAATATTTTGACGACGTAAACAAAATAATAGCCAGCCCAAAAAAAAAGATGTAATAAATATTCAAATAAAACAATGAATATTTTTATTTCATTGAATTGATGAATACGAATACTAGAAGAAGGCGAGTTGCTTGTTTCTATCTGGACCTTTATATATTCTTTTTTTTTTTAAATCATTTTTCAAACATGGTCACCCTAGAGAATGCCAATGTGTCATTAAGTTGGCATTTGCGACGCAAACAAGCCACCCACCTGCGACATTGAAACCTAACTGGTCCAGGTCCAGGTAGTGCAATCCATGTGCTGAGCCTTAGATGGCAACCAAAACAACAAACAACACGTGCGTCTGTCTTTCGAGATCTAGATTTCTCCCCCCCCCCCCCCCCCTCTCTCTCTCTCTCCTCGTCCCCTTGATTTAAATAGTTCAGAACTTAGGCGCCGATTTTTATTATCTGGATAGGCCTTAATGAAAAAGAGAAAAACAGCAATACTAGCATGGCCTTAAATAGACATCGAACTTTGAATCATAAATTTTATTTACCTCATGAATTGATCAAAATTACAAAATATTATTAAGCAGAGCTCGAGGTTATTTGCCATACTGTTGGTAGTACCAATGGGCACTTTATTGAATGCGATGTGAAGCCAAAAAGGGAGAGAGAGCTACAAAATTTGAAATTTGTAAATCAAAATTCTATTTTAAATTAGAAAATTTGATATCTGGTTGAATCAAAAAACACATGCAAAGATTCCCTCAGAAAAGTGCAAATCTAGCTTGTGCTTGACTGTTCCCGCGGGAATGGGGGATTCCCCATTTCCTGGGGATGATTCTCTCTAGTTAGTGTCATTTAATCATTTCTACAATAAAGAAACTTAAAAATCTTCACTATTATTTAAAACCCCGACAACTCCTTGGAAGCTCGCAACCCGCAACAGATGCAACAAATTATGAGGTCAAACCAAATTTGTACAAATTGGTCGGCCAATAATTTGTTGCCACTAATAAAAAGTCCATTGGTACTACTAACTAGCTGTATGCCAAGAATCCTCGAACTCTGCTTGAAAATCTTGTCTAGATGTCGAAATTTTCAATTACAAAGAAGCTTGGATGAACAAAGAACATTTGTTTTAATTTAAGGTCTTTTTAGACATCGGGGGTCATTTAGTCCTCCTTCAATTGGTAACCAATTCAATGAAATAAATTTTTTCGTATTGAAACGACCCTTAGCACAAGAGGCAAGTCTACTATTGTGCTATGACCCAGCTGCAAAATATTATTATTATTCTTTATTTCCTTCCTGTAGACACAAAATCTTGTGTATGGAAGCGTCAACTTTTATACATGGCATTTTTAACATTTATAGATTTTATAACATTTATACATGGTATAAGCAAGAAAAAAAAAATACACAAATGCCACTACAGAGAAAAAAGTCTTCCAATGAATAAATGGTTCTTCCAATTAAATGTCTCTTTAGTCTTTTTTGAAGATGTCTTGATTTAGTGCCTCGTTTAATTGCTTTGGGAGCATATTAAACAGTTTAGGTCCCATTCCCTCTTCCGATCTCTCTCCCAACACTAGCCTCGTTCTTGGAGCCCTTAGATCCTTGGATGACATCCTCTCCCACAACAAACGCACTCCTAAGCCGGTAGATTTCAAAGATGTAGAGAGCCGGCACTGTAACAAATAAAAAAATATTAGGAATGCCAGGATAAAATCCAAAAGAAAATTACAAAATTAAATTTAACTACGCATATCATACAACACACTAGAAAAGTGACATATCCTGATAAGCATTTTTCAATAAGCAGAATTTTTGATTTATTAACAGGTCTTCGAGGTATATAAATGTGATAAGACTACAGGCGCTTTTTTCTTCCTGTTCTCGGGTGATCATGATTAAAATCCAAATTCGCAGAACTTGTATCCATTCAATGTGTGATTATTTCGGCCATCCCCCTCTCCCTGGGGAGGATTTTCTCTCTCGTTTTCAATGACGGTCAATCATTCAAAATAAAGAAACTTAAAAAAAATCGTACAGTTATTCTTTATAAACTCCAACAACTCCTTAGAAGCTGGCAACTTACAACAAAAACACAAAAGAATAAATTAAAGACAATTTTAGTAATTATACTAAAATAATGTTTTTATATAAAGACCATAGGTCACTGATGAAAGGCGGGATCGATCCACGAAACGTTAACAATTAATGAAATTATTTTGCTTAATTTCATCTCGCTGTCATTTATATTTCTAAAAGATAAACAATAAAGCGATTTTACATAAACATTGAAAACAATTGAGACGATGATATGCATAAAGGTACCAAGCGCCATTATGATCGAAATTGAGATAAGACCGCCATCTTGTAGGGAAAAAGAAGATCTACCTCTTTATTTAAATCTCAACATTATTATTTGCTTTTTTTTTATATAAAACAAGAAAAAAAGCCATTGCCATTGGTTTTGTGTACAATTGTGCAAATGAAATGCCCTTTATCTCAGATTTAGTTTAATAGCGCTTGGTTCCTTCATGAATAACATCGTCCATTTAATACTCCACCTCCCATCCCTTTCACTATATTGATTAGCCTCTCTTCATTATCTAAAAACAGAGTTTGTTCAAATTCTTTTGAGACAAATAAATTTTGTGAATTTTATTAATTTCCAAATTTTGAAGGTGTATGACGTATCCCAATATTTTTCTTGTTATTATTCTAAAGATGTGAGAATTTTATCTTAAAAATTCAGCCCTGAGTGATATATGGTGAAATTAACCTTAATAAAATGTCCTTCTTCGTGACAGAACACTCTGAGGTGAATCACAAGGATTGTGTAATATTTTTTATAGAATATATAATCTATTCAATAGCAGGATTAACGATCAGCCTCTAACAAATATTATCAATATAAATAAGAAATTTTATGTTTTTGCCTAATCTCTAATTTTATATGATAGAAAAATATAAATATAATTCCCACGCGCGCCTTTTATTTGGGCAAAACTACCAAAGATGATTTGGTGGTGACCTGGTTGCCTATGTTTACATCGAATCAATTTTAAGTTCATATAAAAAATCTGGTGCACAGCATCTTCGGTAATTGAAAGTTGTGTTCTATGCTTGCACACGGTATTTTTTGTGGCGACATATATTTAGTTTCCGCCGATATATTGTTATAATTTTTTTTTCTTTAACGCTCACACTTTTATCTCATTCACACAGTCTTTTCGGCAACTTAGGCCATTTAAGACTTTAAACGATACTCGTTATTTGTAAATATATCAATTAGGGTCCAGGCATTCTTATTTAAGGTTCAATGAAGAGTAGAAATGACTGTGGTGATGATTGATTAAGGAGCTCAATGAAGAAAGGCAGCCAGCATAAATAAAAACTTTTGTATATTATTTCATCAATTTTAGGGAAAAAAAATATATTAACGTGGGAATAAGTCTATTTCTGTAATTAACAAATAATATTTTATTTTTATAAAGATTTAATATTTTATTTATTTATTAATACTAACTTTCTAAGAATTTTAATGTTAATTTTATATATTAAAGACATTGATTAAATTCTTTTAGTCTATCTTGGTCTGCGTTTGAGACTGTTACTCACCTGGAGGGCCTATATAATATATCATACAATTGTTAAAAATTTGTTAAATACTATGCACAACATACATTTTATGAACATTTGTTGTGTGTACATTATAATGTTCTCCATCTCAATTGCGACAATTATTTCGTAAGATTTTATAACTACATTCTGTATATTTTTCTAATTTGTCTAATAATAAAAAATATTTGATGGGCATAGGGCCTGAAGATGGGAGCGACGCGCTCCCGTCAGATGAAATAATATAAAAGTTTTTATTTATGCTGGCTGCCTTTCCTCATTGAGCTCCTTAATCGATTCTGATTTAAGCCATTTGGTATCCAAAATAACCGGCCGATTTTGTTTAAAAGCTTCGTGTCAAGGGCCAGGGGGTATGTGACTTAAATAAGAATATGTTAAGAAAATTTGTTCAGCATTGCTAGAGCACAGGCAGGCATTTGTGCAACATCCGTTCGTCCTTCGATTTCAACAGCCGGGCGGATCCCTCCACATTAAACAATGAATCGAAAGCTTTGGGGCTTGGATCCACTTATTAATCAATCTCTTAATCATTTTTATCTTTTCTACTTGTGTGCGCGAAATCCTCCTTTCATCTTGAATCACATAGGCTGCTTTCAATGCTTTCAACTCATTCACAAATATGACACTCCTTTTCAATTTTTAATCACTTAATTATCTAGAGAGATTTATGTCTTCATTTTCACCAAGGTGAAGAGATCTCAATTTTTTATTTTCTCTTACCCATATATGTTAATATATTGGATTCATGTCAAAAATTCAGTTTCGAGATCTTGGTGGAAATACACGTTTTGAAATCCCCTGAGTCCAAAAAATTGGTTTTCGCGACATGGTCTGTCTGTCTGTGAACAAAATATCTCAAGAACGAAAAGAGCTAGGGGGTTGAAATTTTATATTTAAATTAGGTACTCCCCTGTCACGTGACACGAAGCTTTTGAACAAAATCGGCCAATGAGTACTAGTACTTTACTGATGCACTTTATCATTTTTTTTTTTCGATTTTCTCAAAATTCGCTTCAACGATTTTGATTAAAATTCATATATCAATTATTTTTTAGATGCTCTTTAAAATATATATTCTCATTTTGTTCTTGAAATCTTTTGAAGCACACTTTACTCTTGTTCTTAATAGGAAATATAGGAGAAATGTTGCCATGGTAACAAAATTTGAATATTTTCCCATGTTTATAAATTTTATATCTTGAATTCTAATATATCAGCGGAAATTAAATATATGTCGACACAAAAAATCTGGTGTGACAAACACAGAACATAACTTTCGATTAACGAAGGTAAGAGAAAGTTGTGTGTTGTGCGACTGCCACACCAGATTTTTATCTAAAGGTAGATTTGTAGCTAAAATAATTGGATTAGTTAAACAATTGATTTTTGTATTGACTAGACATATAATCAAGCAATGAAACAATTAAAAGTTGGTGAAAATATTTTCCCGGCGATTGGTGTTAATTGCTCATCAAGTAAGCAATTGAGTCAGAGAGAACAAGACTGATTATGATTAGGCTTAATCAACCAAAAGAACAGGGGGGGGGGAGGGGCGAAGACGATCTGATATAGAGCCAGGGGGCTACCTATGCCCACGCCAAGTCCTTTGAGCTCGACAGGATACAGGCCAGTGGAGCATCTTCCTGAAAAGGTCATCGAATCCTTGGAGGCGGTCGCCGCCGCCGCCGTCGTCGGCGTCATTTCTTGTCATGATACTGGTGCGGGTGTCGAAGGAGATGCAGTCACTGGCAGCCAGCCTCACAGCTCGGTGCTCACTTCCTTAACCTCTTTTCTTAATAAAATATCAGGCATCTTGATGCCTGCTGTGGCCGCCTCCAGGATTGCCGCGGACCACCGCGGTCTTAAAGGTGAGAACAAACACCTTTTCCATTAGGAGAAGAATATGCCTCTCTTCTTTTTTCTTCCCCTTTTTTGTTTTCGGACATAGAAGGATACTACAAAAGATTATTAGGAGGGAAGGTTGTAAATAAAAAATTTGATTCATTTTTTTTTTTTTAACACTCACACTCACACAGTCTTTTCGGCAACTTAGGCCATTTAAGACTTTAAACGATACCCGTTATTTTTAAATTAATCAATTTGGTTTCCAAATGGCTTAAATAAAATCATCGGACTGCCTGGGATCCGAAACCTCGACCCTTGGTATACAAGGCAGGCGCGCTACCAACTACACCAAGCCCGAGGGCAATTTGATTCGTTCATTTCCTTAGGACTCACAGTAGCTTTTTTTTTTTTTTTTGTAAATATACCAATTTAATTAAGCCAAATAAATCACCTTTAGTACTTCAATTTTGGAACGTTTCGACCGCAATTGCAATCCTTCATCAGCTATGCCAGTGGTTCCCAACCGGTGTGCCCCGGCACCCAAGGGTGCCGCGAGAATGCCTAAGGGTGTGCCGCGAGATATTTATATAAAATTAAAAATAAAAATAAATAAGAGGCGGAAAAAATAAAGTTTTGCCAAAAAAGTTCAAATGATTTTCAAGCAAAAGGAAAACGTTTCGTTTTTTTTTTTTTTTTGATAGGGGAAAAAAAGGAAGAGTGCCGCTAGTGTGTAATAATATTCCCAACGCACCTCTGGGGTGCCGTGGACTTCAAAAGGTTGGGAAACGTTGAGCTATGCTATTAATAAATTAGTTAAATATTTTTCGAGATCTATATATTTGAATAAGATATTATTTTTCAAAATAACAGGCCGTGGGGCCACCCTCTCCCCCCGGGCGTTTCGATCTTGAAATGATATTCTCGTATTTAACAAGAGAGGTGTAGTGGATGCCCTGGAAAGGCTGGAGATCCTGGGTTCGATTCTCGGGGACTATGGGACGTTCGGCCTCACCAACAAAAAACATACAGTCCGGTTAAATAATATAAGATACAATTAAATTTTGTATTTTATTTTTTCTCTGAACTTGTATATATATTAGTCCCTGTTTAAGGATATATTTTTTAATTTAATTAATTATTAATCTTTACTAAGTATTTTAGCGTGAGTGATGAAGGTCGAAACGTCCCCAAGTTGTGATTAATTTGGCTTAATTAAAAAGGATTAAATTCAGAATGGAATTTAAATAAATTTTATCGGTAAACAAACAGCTGACACGTGGAATTTTTGCCTTTTTCATAAGATTTTGAATTTTTTTTTTTTTTTTATAATTTTTTCATTCATTCCATAACTAGGACTATCAAATTAGATGACTAAATGTCAGATGTTTTTTAATTAAAAATTAATTGCTGTTTTGGATAGTAAATAAATTTCAGGTAACTTAACAGCCTATGTTTGAATTTTTATTTTTAAAATTATTCCTCAATATCTCAAGGGTTTTGTGACTGTAGATTCCTAAAATGAGGAGTCAGCTAAAAAAAATAAATTTTTATTTATTTCCCACTGACTCCTCATTTGTTTGCTTTCGTTGTTTCGAGTGCAGGTCTTTTCGTTTCGTCAGGGTAAATATTGAATGCTGAGTGATGTTTTTATGGTTTTGGTGGCCCGAGGCGGTAAATGATTTCGTCTCCCCCCCCCCCTTGGGGTCCCTACACTACCCCCCCCCCTGAGTGTGGATGTGTGTAAAACCGCCAATGAGATTACATTAAGTATAAGTGAGTTTTAAGTTCAATTTTTTGCATCTGAGTCTTCTTTTATATTTATTTAAATAAATTACTAGCCTAGTCAAGCAGGACTTGAACCTTTGATTGGACATTTTAAATTAAAATAATTTGTATAACTTGTAGAAGAGAGAAGGCAGGCAACCAAGAAATAATTAAAAGTTAATTATTTTCTTCGACGTTTCGTCAACGCTTCGCCCCCATCATCAGTTTGAGAAATTTCCAATGTTTTAGTGGACAATAACGATGTATAAAAAATATATTTCAAAAATAGACAAATTTGTATAAAATATAAAGTTAAGTTGATTTTCTGTTTAACTGTGGTTTATTTGTAAAAGTTAGAACGTTTCGACCACTCATTCTGTGGCCTTCTTCAGGAACAATTCAGTTAAGATTACAAAGATCATTACTTCTGTGTCTTTGTAATCTTAACTGAATTGTACCTGAAGAAGGTCACAGAATGAGAGGCCGATACGTTCTAACTTTTACAAATAACCCACAGTTTAACCGAAAATCAATTTCTTTTATTAATATGATAACAACTGTGAAAGGCTAAACTCCAAAAAAATATAAAGTAACAATTCAATTGTATTTATAATGTGTCTGTGTGAACAGCCAAGGTTAATCCCGAAACGTCGACGAAATTAACTTTTTATTTGCTGACTGCCATCCTTTCTTAATCCTCTCCAGTCATCACTTAAATTTTAATAATTAAAGAAATTAACTTAGTAAATATGCATTTTTTATATTCGTGACTTCAAAATTTATTTTTATTTATTTGATACCCTATGAAAGGAATTCCGCTACTAGTAAGATCAAATTACACATTACTAATTCTATATTAAGATGAAGGAGCCGATTAAACTTTGGGCGGCCACTGAAATCGGATTCTTGAATAAGTAAATAAATTATTTCGATGGAGAGAGATTTTTATCAGACCTCTTCCAGAATCTTCACCTATTGGTGTAAGCGGATAACACTAGGCTGGATCTGGTGGTTCGGGCACATGTCGACAGCATATCTTAATATGTTAATTTCCCTCCGAGAAAACAAACGGCTAAGCTCTGGATCTGAAGTCTCAGCACGACTCGGGTTCGAACCCAGCTAGGCGCAAATAATTCCAAAATTGCCGAAGTCTCCTCTTAGGGTAGGAAAGGGGGAGACAATCTCACCCCACAGACACAAATTCGAGGTGGCCTTCAATTTGAGGATTACCCTGACTGGATAACCCATGGCTGAGAAGGAACATAACCTCCGACTGGGTAACCCGGGATCTGCAGACTGAGTGGCTGAGGAAGACCTCATAGAATCCAAAATGTTCCCTCCCCATCTTTTAGGGATAAGCGAACCTATATAAACTGTTCCGCAAAAATGTGGCACACTTACATTTTTGACTTAAAACATTGTTTTTATTATCTAAATTGATTCAAGACTACCAGCATTTATTTGCCCGCTGTAGGCGGGAGGACTGTGTGCGTGCGAATAGCAATAACGGAGTCTAAAATGAATTTAAAAAAATCTAAAAAAAGAGGTATCTTTCTTTCTTAAAGGTCAAAGAGATCAATTGACCTCATTTATTAGATTAATCATGATGATTATGATTATTTAAAGAGGTTTCGTTTTTCCATCCGAATTTGGGCAATCCAATCTAATTTTATTTGTTTAATTAAATAATTCTGGTTCAGTGAATTTATGCTATTTCATAAATCTGGTGTGACTAGTCGCAATTTTAATTAAAAAATTTCGACTCAAAATTCGTTTTATTCAACGTTTCGGGTACTAAATGTTACCAATAATCAATTTTATCTTGATAATGGTTGACGGAGTCTCGGAATGTCGATACAAAGTATGTGAGATCGAAGTATTTGTTTTTATTTCTACGGTGTTCCTCTCTCACTATATACCAGTAGTATTGCAAAAGTCAAAATTACCTCTCAGAAAATAAATAACTTTTTCATTAAATATAATTTAGATAATTTCTGTATGAATTATAGAAATTATTTTTTATAGATATCACATAATTTTATCTAAATTACATAATGAAAGGAAAATTGTAATCATTTTTTTTTCTTAAAATAACGCAACTTAATACTTTTTTTTTTGAAATTTCATTCACT
>JAKCPI010015031.1:0-22033 GCA_023213315.1 Euborellia annulipes | reverse complement strand
ATAAAATGTTTGCTTTTAATATTTTGTTTTGAAAGCACATATAATTTTAATCAATTTGACTAGTAAAATTCATTCATGAATTATTAATAGCCTATGTTGATTTATTTTATTGTTTTAAACTTAAAATCTAGATTATTGAAAGAGGCTTATTAGATTTTTTTGAGTAGTTTAAATCGAAAATTATTTCAGGTAGTATTGTTCTTGTTAATATTTATGATACTTACTTTTAAGATTATCAAGAGAGATGAGAATTTCTTTGAAGCTTGAAATAACAAAAAAAAGTGAGAAACACAAATATACACAATGAGAGCAAAAGTAGATAAAATACATTTTCTTTAAAGTTTCCAAAACCATCAAAGAACAGGTGGCAGAGGTAAAAGGAATAGAAAGATCTTTGACTAAAACTTTAGAAACGTAACCCCGGAAACAAACTCGCCACCCTTGATTGAAAGTTAGGCAAAAAGGGAAAAGAGTTGTGTGAAAGAAGAAGGGTGGCAAAAAATGTATCGACGACATCTTTCGGTAATTTCTTATTTTTTCTTTTTTTTTCTTTTTCACTTTCGAAAAACAAAATAAATGAGAAGTTAGTATACACAAAGAAACATAATATAACAAGCTAATAAATCAAGAAACCCTTTTACAAGACAAGAACAAGTTGGCAAAATAATGGATTTCAAAGGGCAAGAAATTTAGCATCCATGTCCAATTAAAAGACGAGAGATGAACATTTAAATACTTCTATTATTGCACGAAAAAAAGATAGATTACAAGAGTAATAAGTAAATTACTGAAATATAGTATCAATAACATAAGAAAAATTAAGTATATATTTATATATATAATTCAATGTTAAGCACAAGATTGATTTTTATAAATATACCATTAATAATGAATAATAAAGATTTATTTTATAGTAACATATTAAATGTATAGGGTTTATAATACTAGTTAATTCATTCATATGGTCAATATACTCCTGCTTCGATAACTAATTTCACTAAACAATAACATAGTTGAACAATATTGACGCGAAGTTTAGCATAAAGCAAATTGAAAATAAACAATTAACCAGTTAGCATATTAAATTTGTAGACTTGGAGAAAGGGGCTGCGTAAGGGAAGTGGTCCCTATTTATAAGAGAAAACAAAATTTTTAACCACATATTTGTTCAATCGAAATCTCCTCATCCAAAGAAATCTATTTTAAATAAAAGATTGAAGTGGTAAGCAGCTAGGCAGGGAGCCTCTATTAAATTAAACTCCAATGCAACTGAAGATGGCAGATTAAATAGGCCGAAACGTTTTGCGTAAAAGGAGTTTAATTTAATAGATGGCTCCCTGCCTGGTTGCTTTCCTAATCTCTTATTCAATTCTACACAGACACTTTCTACATTGTTAAACAGAAAATAATGCTGAAATGGCTTAATTTGGGCAAGTTCGTAGAAATAAGGCGGAATGCCTGGACCTCAATATATATTTATCATAATAACGCTATCGTTTAAAGCTCCTATATAGATACAGTTGCCGAAAAAACTGCGTGTATGTGTGGCGAAATGGGAAAAAGTGTTTTTTAAAAAAGAAAAGTCTGGTTGGTTTATATGCTTAAGTAGGCTGACGGTAAATCCGTTTACCGGTGAAACGGTAAAATTTTACTGAAACGCGTAATGAACCCTTATCTGATAAACGTTTTTCTCGAAAGTCGGTAAAAACCGGTTTTCTCGAAAGTCGGTAAAAACCGGTTTTTCTCGAAAGTCGAGAAACCTCGTTTTCTTCGAAACTCGGTAAAAATCTGCTTTTTCTCGAGACTCGGTAAAAACCGGTTTTTCTCGAAACTGGGTAAAACCCGGCTTTTACCGTTAGTCGGTTTTTCCTCGAACTCAGTAAAAATCTGCTTTTCTCGAAACACGGTAAATCCGTATTTTCTTTATTTTATCGAATTGATTTCAAGCTTATATTCAATTTTAGGAAGTGTAATTTAAGATTCTTTTTATTTTTTTTTTTATTGAATTATATGGGAAAAAAATCTTAAGTGTCTTCATACAAGAAATTCTAGCTTAACTTTCTTATTTCGTATGGGAATATTCAGGTAGACTGATTTCATTCGTACTGATCCCGCGCCTCTATTTTTGAGATTTGAATAACTTGGCCCCCACTAGTAAATTTGATAAAATTAAAATTTTTAGTCTTAGGTTAGAATCTGCAAAAGAAAGACTTAACTCAAAATGACCGGTCTCTCTGACTTGGAGATTTGAATAACTTGGATTCCACTATTAAAAATTGGATTGTACTCTAAAATTTAAGCTCAGAGTATATTCAAAGATCTATGATCAACGAATTTATTCAAAACTAAAAAATACAGTAGGGGGGTCGGGGACTTTTTTAGTTCATCATAGTCTTCACTCTGAGGTTAAATTCCAATTTTCATCAAATTTGCACCCGAGGGGTCCAATTTTTTCAAAACTCCTATATTTGGTCAAGAGGTAGTTTTGGCGTTGCTGTAAAAATTGGACGAAAACATTTTTTCTTAATCGATTAAAGGAAAAAGAGAGAAACGGGAATATAATAAAAAAATAATAAAATTGAATTATAATAATAAATTTTGGGCTATCTGTACTTTACAGGTCTATACGAGATTAATTAAATTGGAAATTTTTTCTGATTTTAATGATATATAGATTCATGATAGGCTATTTTTTATTTTATCTAAATAGACTATATTTAATTAAAATTGAATTTTTATATCAATAGGTAAAAATCTATCTTTTTATTTTTTTTAGCAGAAAAAAAAAAACAAAGTTTATAAAATGTAGGCTTATAATAAATTTTATTGCCTGACTCTGAGTGTCGTAGACAGAGAGAGAGAGAGAGAGTCAAAGAGAAGAGAGGGACCCCCTCACCTACTGGGATCACTCTTGCGTCTCTTCAAATATGTTTGTCTAAAATTTTTTTATTAAATACGTACGTATTTTTGAAAAAAGTTTTAAAAATTATACTTATTTCATAAATCCCTTATTTTGAAAGGATTTTTTGAATATATTCAAAAAAATATTCTCCCTGGGGTTCATATCTTGTGGGTGTACCTGAGGTCCCGAGGTCCCTTCCCATTACAAGCGAGCAAAATGTATTTCAATTGAATTGGCTACCAAGCATTTTAAATTAATTAATTATTACTGATGGGGGTCTAAATGGCTTTAGATGCGAAAAAGACCTTAAAGGAAATATAAAAATTACACTTGGAAATGCTACTGTATATATGTGAAGTGTATAATTTTATTAAAGTGATGAAAATTCAAGTAAAAATATGGAAAACGAGAAAAATTAGATAAAAACAGCCCTACGGTAAATCAAATTCGGTTTTTACCGTAAGATCGGTAAAAACCGGTTTTTCTCGAAACCGGTAAAAACCGGTTTTTCTCGAAAGTCGGTAAAAACCGGTTTTTCTCGAAACTCGGTAAAATTCGATTTACGGTAAAAACCGGTTTTTACCGAAACTCGGTAAAAACCGGTTTTTACCGACTTTCGAGAAAAACCGGTTTTTTCATTATCGAGGTCGGTAATGAAAAATCCATTACCGTCCAGCCCTATGCTTAAGTTAGGTCTATATGTTTAGTTTTAAAATCTGTATGTCAATTGAGATTTGAATTAATTTTTATTTCTGAGAATATATCATTAAGTAGTCAATGCCAAATTCATTATAAATACCATTATACTATTATAAACCATATTTGTGATCTAAAGAATTGACTAAGCTTTTAGGCAAATAGACAGGATCAAACATTAAGAAAATATTCCTTTCCTAAATAAAGCATATTCGAAAGAAATAGGCTGATGTTGGAATACAAGCATCTATTCAATAAAATTGAAATCTAATAAATATTTGTGTTTTATTCCATTCACAAAACACACTTAAACACTATATCGAGCTAATAAATATTTGACAAGAGACTGAATTTGATGTATATGTATATTTGATATATATACGTATAGAGAAGTGATAAAAATAGCAGTTAGAATATGACGAAGTAATTTTTGAATAAACAGTTTGGAAGAATATAAGACTATGGCCAGAAGAAAAATTAAACTTTTTCGAATCATCCTACTCTCTACGGTCATAGGCGCCGACTCCATGGGGCCTAAGGGGCTCGAGCCCCCCAATGTTGAGTGAAGACTGGCCCAGCCCCCAAAAAAAGTTATCAGGACATTTCTTTCATATTTTATATCCATTCTACTAATGTATTGTCATTTTATTTAAATAAATATAACAAACCACTCAACGATTTCAAGGTTTCTATATGTTGCTAGTACACTTTTGTACTATATACGAGTTTATGTATATGTACAGTGAGGGACAATATTAAGTCCCACTCCATGCGTTTTCTACTTGTGATTATTTCTGTTTTTAAAAAAATATTATATATTTTTTAATGGAAAAGATTTTCATTTTCTTTTTATAAAAACATTGAAATAATCACAAGTAGAAAAGGCATGGATGGAGACTTAATATTGTCCCTCACTGTACTTTAAAAGTTCCTATAGGTTAACAGTACAGTACATTTATTTCTAACTTAGTTAACTTGCCACTTTAGCAGTCAAACATTCTTTCAGTCGTCTGCGGCAGCTCAAAGTGGAATTCAAACTAAATATTACACTATTTTGAGGATAAATTGTGTGTTCCGGTTTTGTTTAATGAATTACAAGCATATTTCTATTTAAAATAATAATCTTAACAAAAATAGCAATACAAAACGTAGACACTTCACTATCGTTAAAATGTCAATCAGAGCAAACACCTAACCCGTACCCCCTAAGTCAATCATATTTAGGGCCCCCCCCCCCAATAATTTTTCAAAGTCCCATGTCTACGGTGCCCCCTCCAATGGTAGCGACCTCAAAAAACTCTTCCATCAAACGAAAATTGAACTTATTTATTAGCATTTGTAAAAATCGTATTATTTATTAAATATTATACTAATTTGATCTGTCTGTGTTTGTGTAGCGTTCGTGTTCTACAGTGGCCTGGTCGCAGCGGTCAGTACATCTACTCTTGGCATCTTTTGCGTCCTCAGTGTCATCCAGCTGAGTATGGCTACTTCTAAAGATATTATTGGATGTTGCAACTACATTCCCGTTGTCATCACTAAACTTATACTTGCCCTACTTGCCGGTAAGTTTATATACTGTATATTTTATAATTCTACTTATTATTGTAAAATATAGTCATAAAATATTAATTATGAGAGACTAGAACAGTCCCTAAACAATTGCCTTCTTTTACCCAAAGATAACTAGCTTGAACTTCAAAATTCAATCTACTTAATGAAAATAAGTAATAAAGTTAACAATGAGTTCGGGTTCTCAAGGGTCTCTAATAATTTTGCATCTAGGGGCGTAGCCAAGAGATTTTTCAGGTAGGAGGCAAAAAATGTTAATTAAATTTAGTCAATTTGCCAAGTGTAATTCATATAATTTTCATTCTAACAAATTTTAACCTAGAAAGATAGAACAAATAATGAAGAATATCGGAATAGATATTTATAACAAGTGGCCTAAAGATATAAAAGTTCATTCCTTTCCAGAAAATAACCAAACATTAATATTGAAAAGAATTATATATTCCAAAATTATTAAGCTCTGCGATGATCTAATTTGGTTGAGAAATATATAATCAGATTATGAAATTTTGAAAAAGTGCGATTTTATGTAAAATTCGCAGTTTTTACTTCATAAAATGAAAACCAACTGTCTTATAAAGCTTATTCTTTCCCTTAGCTACGCTAGTTGCATTGGAATTGAACGCCTTCTTCTTAAGGGTTGTGAGTCCGCTCCCCCAAAGTCCTCCCTTAATTGTAGTTGTCTCCCTTGTAGATTCAAATAGAGTAAAGAGAAACAGCCTTACTTCGTTCAGATGTTGGTTGACTTTGAAATTTGCGTGTCGTTTATAAAAGTTCGTCGAAAAAATCTCCGAATGTATAGCTGAAAAAAATAAAAAAACATAAAATAATATAAAAGAATAAAAAAAATTATTAAGTAAAAAGTAAGAAAAGAAATTCGGGAATACAAAAATTTTATAAACCTTATCTCTAATTATTTTAAGGATATGAGAACCTGCCCCTGATAAAATTTTTATTATTATATGTATTTAAATATTTGCAGATGAGAAAATATATTTTTAGAAAGATTATTTAGTATCTATCAGTATTAGAAAATTTTGATGACTTTTAGTTACCAAGAATACTATGCTGCTTGTTAATATTTGGTTCAATCTTTACTATAGGACTCCAAGCCACCCAGGGGGCGCTGGCTTACACTTCACTAGTTCACTCTTTTGACATTAGCCGAGAATTCCCTAGTTGTTTTATATTTTTTTTAATCTAAGGAAACCGAACTGCGACCGAAGGACCGAAACAATTAGGTCGGGACCCCTGCAAGTTGTTTAAAAAAAAAAAAAGATTATTACCTTAACCTGGCCTCGAAGCCAAGCCAGCGCCCCCTGGGTGGCTTGGAGTCCTATAGTAAAGATTGGCCTAATATTTTTTTATTATAGCATGTCGTGGTTTCCAGGTTAGCAGCCAGCAAGAATCTATCATATATGCTCAGATAAAATATAAATGTCTGTGATTTTTTTTTTTATTAGGAACTATTTGTAGACTATACATAAATTCAACTAGTGAAAAAAAAATTATTTCTCTTCTGTAAATTGACATCTTTTTCAAACCCTTCTATTATTAAATTTTATATTTCTTCATAAAATAATACTAGTCATCATAAATTCTAATATATTAAAATGAAATTTTGGGATGTAGAGGTTTTTTTGTCACACTCAGCTTTTTTTCCTTCCAGAAAAAGCCGAGAGAGCATAAAACACCCTCTTTGATATTATTTATAAAACAGATATCATTGAATAAAAAGATGGATAAGGGAAAAAAATGCGAGAGTGTGAACTCTGTTATCATTTGATTATCGACCTAGTTGTATTGTGACTAGTGTTGGCAACTTATATATATATATATATTGGGGATGGAGAGGCAATCTCTGTGATGTCCACCTACTGGTCTTTTTTGACCAACAATAGTCCCCTTCCTCCTTTTATGTTTGTTTGCATCTCGGCATTTTAATTTCCTGTTCGCTCATTGGTGGGCGGATATCTCCCAGTATAGATTATGTGCAGAAATATAATATATTATATTACTATATGTCTAAATTTGGAATCAAATAATATATAATAATTAATATAAATAAAATAAGATAATTAAAATTTCTCAAGTTTTTACTGTAATTGATTAATTTTGAATTTTCTATTGTATTTGAATGCGAATGGCCATGGTTGCTCAAGCACCCTAAATCTAAATAAATTAATAAATAAATAAAGATAATTTTAAAAAATGCATGACAACTAAATAAAATTAAACAAAATAAATTATTTAAAATGTACTATGTTCATAAAAAAATAAAATTTAATATATGACGACATAGCTCTTTTGAAACTAAAGAAATATGAGTTCACAAAATCCTTGATCAAATGGATCGAATCTCACCAAGGGCGGATCCAGAGGTGTTTCTCGGGGGGGGGGGGGGGTAATCTGGTGTGACTCGTCGCACAGCACACTATTTTTTTTTTATTTCGGCAATTTAAAAGCGCATTCTGTAATTGTTTGCCAGAATATAAATACACATCAAATTTTTAAGTATTAATTTTAAACATTTTACATTAAAAATAAACTTTTTTGCGAAAAAAGGTATTTTTCGAATCTCGGGGGGGGGGGGGGGTAATGTACCCCCTTTACCCCCCCCCCCCCCTTGTATCCGCCCTTGAATCTCACAAATAGGAAGTTTAAGTACATGTTCATGGAACCCTTTCAAATGAATAGTAGCTATTCATCAAGTGTGTACCCAGAAGACAAATCTTGGGCCACTTCTGTATATGTTAAACAATACAAATTAAAATGCAATAACATAACGTAAGATAATGAAAAAATAAAACAAAATAAAAGGTTAAGAAAAAATAGAAATGTATGTTCATTAACAATCAACATGTTCATGGATTTCCATCGAAAGAAATAAAAAAAAAACAACTATCAAAAATTCGCTCAAGCCACAAGGTCAGGAGTAAACGTCGTTGTTTATAAATAACATCGCACAAATAGGAAGTTTAGTACATGTTCATGGAACCCTTTCAAATGAATAGCTACATCAAGTGTGTACCCAGGAGACAAATCTTGGGCCACTTCTGTACGTGTTGTTTATAAATGATATCGTTCGTACTGTACGTCCCATACTACGTTAAAAAATTTAACAGAGTGAAAAGAATAGGAGACGAGCATTTGCTACAAAAAGATCTATGAATGAGCACTGAGAAACTGAATGCGTATTTTCTAACAAATCTATCTTTTCCACCTATACAATACCAGAAAATTCAACATCTATTTTGGACAATATCATCTTAGAAATCATAAAATCTTGATAACAATATGTTGAAATATTTAACAAAGTGAAAAGATCAGTAGACGAGCAATTGCTACAAGAAGATATTAACAAGATCTATCGTCTCCACCTATATCTATACCATGACCTGAGAATTCCCAACTTGTAATTTCTCACTCTAGAGATAACAGTTTCAAAGGCTGGTCAGAATTTGGGTCTGAACCTAATGGTCTCTGCAACAGAAAAGAGTAATTTAAATAAAAAAATTGGGTCTTGTAGCGAGGTGAGCAGAGATTTTCAGGATCCGCGATCAAATGGAGACTTGGCTAAAGAGTCATCTAGAATAAATATGCTTCCGTAATCTCGAACTACTGTACACAACTGTTATAGATGGTGAAGAATAAATAGATATGTCCAGGAGTACTTTCGCTGTTCTCAGTTTGTAATGTTGTTAATAAAAAACACTGTAGATGGTTCTAAAATAGATAAAAACACCAGCTTTGTTTAATACTAATAATTTAATTTCAATAAAGATCCTTACCCTCACGAACTAAATTTATTCTTTTTTTTTAAGCCCTTTCTTTCTATTTACAAAATTTGATTATTATACAAAAACAAAAAAGTTTAATAATATTTATTTAAGGAAAAGTTTTAACAAAGAGAAAGGATTATTGGAGTTTCTTTTGATTAAAGCAAATTGCCACCAGAATGTTAAACAGCTCAATAAAAGATGCCATCATTCTTCATTATTTAATAATCCTATCTATTTGTATAAAGAATTTTACTCCTTTGCAAATGTTAATTTAATTATATTTAAAAAATTTAAATAGATTATATATAGCCCTATTTGTGAATTAATCCGTTTTAAGGAAACATTGTGTAAAAAAAAAACCGAAATTTTAATTAAATTCTTGGATCATTATACAAAATTGAATTCTTTATAAAGTCTCTCTATCTCCCTAATTTCTTTCTCTTTTTTGTTCCAAGCCCTTCATTATTTGGGACAAAGAAAAATCGTTTACTTAAAAGATAATTTAAAAAAGATTCAATCAGAGAATTAAAATTTTAAGAAAAGAGATGGTACTTATAAAATTATTATTTTCATTCACAAAGGTACTGTCTTCCCGGCTTGACATCATTGAAGAGGATCGATGGGCTTTAAGAGACGAGAAAGTCTGAAGATAATATGGATATAATATACCGGCAGTATAATAGAAATGTAAATGTGAAAATTAATAAAGAAAGATTGAAAGGAGATAATTTCCATGTAGAAATTCTCATTTGCTTCAACTTTTTAGGGTCTTAAAGTAATTGCTACTCTCGATTATTCATTATTTAGATTTAGATCCATTTAATTTAAGGGTTGTAAAAAAATTTAGTTTTCTAAAATAGTGAACAAGTATAGTACACGCCCAATTTAGACAATTAATTATAAAGTATCTTTATTGAAATATTATATATTGAATTCAAATTTAGGTGTGAGATGGAAAGAATGAAGCAAGATGTCTAATTTGTTCCATTTATTTAACAAGATGTTTTCATCGTCTTTAAGAACATCGTCAGAGTTGTTAATAGCATTATCATAAATGAAGGGGCCTGTGCAAATTTATATTTTGCACTTTTTAGAAAATCACAGGTTCAGCTAAATAACCCATAAGCCTAATGAATAAAACAACAAATTTGGTATTTTTACTTTATCTTACCTAAAGATCTAATATATAGAGAGAAAGTATTGCGATCATGTAAAAAATTCGATGTCGAGATTTTGATGGATATACATGTTTTGAAGTTCCCTGAGTCCAAAAAAAGTGGGTCCCGCAAATTAGTCTGTTTGTGTGTGTCTATCTCTGTGTAAAGATTTTAAGCCTGAAGAAATTGAGCTACAGGATTGAAATATTATATTTAAGTTAGGTACTACCTTTCTGGACAGTCAAAATAAGAATAAAATCAGTCAAAAGTACTAGTACTTTTTCAGCTTTTTCGAATTTTCTTAAAATCGGCTCTAATTATAATTCAAAAATCAATTATTTTTTTTACACGCTCATTAAAAAGTATATCAGTAAAATTTTTAGTGAAAATTGTTTGAAGTACCCTTTAGTAATGTAATTTTTCAGTTTTTTTTTTTCGATTTTCTTAAATTGCCTCTAAAGATTTTGATTAAAATTCATAAATCCTCTTTAAAATGTATATTCTCTTTTTGCCCTGAAAAATGTTTGTACACAACTTTCAATTGCCAAAGGTAAGAGAAAGTTGCGTGCTGTGCGACCAGTCACACCAGATTTTTCTTTTTGGTTAAAATATGTTTGGAATCAATCTGGGTATAATAAGATGTTCAAAGTCATTGATTGTCAAGATATCAATTTAAATTCTTTTTTCAAAAAAAAAAGAGGTTAAATGGGTATATTTAATTCACAAAAATCTGGTGTGACTGGTGTATATCCATCAAAAACTCGACATTGAATTTTTGTCATAAATCCATTACTTTCTCTCTATATTACATATATACACAGGTAAGAGAAAGTAAAATGTCAAATCCCAACCCAATATCCTATAATTGGAAAAAGCCTTATATACTTATTTTCTTTAACTTAAATGAATTCTGTATTTGACACATTTCTACGAAAATGTCAGAATAATTGATGTAAAGGACGACAGCTCATTTTCAGTGAGAGCCAGATTACATGCTTGAGTTATTTTAGATCAAAATTTAACCCCCATCCCCTGTGGTATATCATCAATGTTTATGTATCGTAGGTTATGCTTTGGTTCCCTCCCTAATTAAATCAATTCAAAATTACGAGCAGATTAAAGCTGTTCATTTCTGGTCGCTTTGAGCCCGAATTTGACTGGTATTGGGATAATAATCCCAAGGAGAAATCAGCCTCAAAATGAAATCAATCCACCCGTATAATAATCAATAAAATTGCTAATTTTTCTAAAAGAGCAAGTTGTTTTTTTTGGCGTTTTGGCGACTAGAGAAATTTAAGCTTAATAAATGATTTTTTCTGTATTTAAAATAAACATTATATTAATTGAATTAAAATAATTAAATGAAATATATATATAAATATTTTAGCTCACCATAAGTTAATTTTTTGTTGAAAATATGACTTTTTTTCTTTTTCTAAGTGTGTGTATGCAAAAACGTGAGTGCGAAGCTATCTTTTTTCTTCCTGTAGTGGTTTAACCTTTGTTTTCTGGAAAAACAACAAAATTAGCTTTAAAATGAATCATAATAAGGTGGAAGTAAGTCTAAATATCATCAAAGACAATGTGGAGGAAGGCCGTAATACAGATAGAAGATGAAATAAAAACAAGACTTGTTTTCGGCTCGAATTATTTAATTTTCCTCTGTCGACGTTTAGGGACTAAACGTCACCCATCTTCAGGACAAAGGTGTTAAAAATTCTTAGCACTGCCTCCTTCAGTTGTTAGCTAAGTTAGAATGTTAGTATATTTTATAATATACAAATTCCTCTGCGTGTACAGTGAGGGACCACCCATGCATTTTCTACTTGTGATTATTTCATTGTTTTTATAGAAGAAAATAAAATCTTTATTGGAAATTTTCTAGGTTTGAACCATGAAAGTTTCCATTAAAAAATATATAATATTTCTTTAAAAACAAATAAATAATCACAAGTAGGGCATGGGTAGGACTTAATATTGTCCCTCACTGTACATATCCTGAGCCACCATCAGAATTTACTCCGCCGAAGGCGGACTTTACCACATGTATATATATACATGTATAAATAGATATAAATTCGATGCCGAGATTTTGTGGTTTCCTGAGTCCGAAAAAATATAATAGTGTGCTATCCTATTCGTACTTTAAAGGTCTCCATTACAAAGCTCACAGATATGAAGGATTTTCTCTTCTTTTAAATAGCTTTGGTATGAAAATGTCCTGAAGATGAAGCTTAGCGTTGTTTCATCAGCTGATCCGTTTTGTATGTTATGTTTCTGACACTAAGGATGGATTTCTATCCTTGCTTCTTTGGCAAATAGTGTTGGTGTTGCTGTATATTATTAGCCCTCATTTTTCGTTGGATGAGTTCTCGGACACTCTATATTACAGAATGTATCTCTGATTTATTTTTTAAACCAATAAAGCAGTTAATTTTTAAAAAGACAAGATTTAGCAGCGAAGAAAAATTAAATAAAAATATATTTACTACACTAATATAAAGAGGAAAAGATACACGTCTACGACAAATCTTATAAATTGAAGAAAAATGGGAGAGTTAAAAAATAGATGAATGGTAAAGTGGTATTCCTACCAAGGTAATATTGTATTTGAACAATAGATGAAAGGAGCAGTAATTATTAATTACCTGGCTGCCTGTTCCTTTTCCAGGAGATTCAATTTCTGGAATCTTCGGGTTGTTTTATCAGCTGGTCAAATTTCTTGCACTAAGAATGGATTGCAACTCTTGGTTCTTTGTCAAATATTGTTGGTCTTGAAGTGAATAATTAGCCCCAATTTTTTGCTCGATGAAGTAGGTCGCCATTGACTGCTGAAATATCGAGAGTTAAAAAAATAAATGATTTTTTATTTAATTTCTCTGGCCCAGTGAAAATCCAATATCGTCCTCGTATGAGGGTTTTTATATTGAAACATCTATGTATTGAATTATCTATATAGTGAAGCCTGTTATTATAAAGTATTAGAGATAATCAGCTGTTAAAAAGATCATTCACATTAGTCATTTTAACATGTATTCGCGCGCATTGCTAATGGCTGGTTCGCATCAATTTGGGAAAGTCAGAAAGAATTTTTACGTACCATACTTTGAGAATGTCTAATGTCATTTAAGGTAATCAAAATTTACTGAAAGTACGTTGTAAAACTATCAATTAATATTAAGTTTTTTGTTTGAAGGATTTAAAATTCATTTTTTTTTAATTTGAATATCAGCTCAATAAAATAGAATATCAACTCAAAGAATAGAACATTTTTTGTTCCCACTGGCAAAGAAAACAAAATAGACGCTGGCGCTGCTATGCGGGAAAGAAAAGAATTTAGTTTTCGTTGTTTTCTTTGGTGTTTCACGTAAATTTTGTTTTTCTCTCGTTTTAATTATTATATTCTTATTTTAAAATTTTTTAAGAGTTTATTTAATTAGTGTATTAGCTGTGTGTGTCTGTTTGAGGAAACAAATACTGGCTAAGCTAGAAATTATCACATCTTGTCCAAAATTATATTTTTTTTATTTGTCATGGTACTTGGTTATACATAATTTTCCCTTTGACATAATGTTTTTTTATTTTTTTGTTTGCTCGGCCCAGACTGTGAGAAACGTCTCAAAGTTTTATTCAAAATTTCTAATTTCTATTATCAAAAATGGCGATTATATTGAAGAGTACTGTGTATAGCAGTCAGATGATTTGTTAATCAAAACATCACCAAGTAAATGACTCATTCATTTGCATTCAGTGAAATATTTCGAAAAACTTATTCTAAGTGGAACTTAAATACAAAAATCTTGCGTGACTGGTCGCACAGCACACAACTTTCGATTACCGAAGGTAAGAGAAAGTTGTGTGCTGTGCTTGTCATACCAGATATTTTGTGTCGACATTTAGTTTCAGCAGAAGAATTCAAGACATAAAATTTAGAAAGATGGGAAAATATTTATATTTTATTTTTATTATATTATATTTTATATTTTGTTACCATGGCAAACAGTTCTATCTTTCCTATGAAGACCAAGAGTAAAGTGGTCTTCAAACAATTTTGAGGGCAAAATGAGATAATACATTTTAAAGAGCATCTGAAAAATATGCAATTTAATCAAAATTTGATAAAATCGTAAAAAAGTGAAAAAGTATATCAGTAAAGTACTAGTACTTTTTGGCCGATTTTGAATAAAAGCTTATTTTCACGGTCCCAGGAGGTGTTAACTTGAATATAACATTTCAGCCTTATAGCTCTTTTTGTTCTTGAGATATTTTGTTCACAGGCAGACACACAGACAGACCATGTCGCGAAAACCACTTTTTTGTACTTAGGGGACCTCAAAATGTGAAGATCCATCAAAATCTCGACATTTTTGACATGAATCCAATACTTTCTCTCTATATATTAAGATATACAGTTAAGAGAAAGTAAAAAAAACGAACGACATTAGTAGAGCAACTTGGCTTCGGATTAGTATCTTATTTTCTCTCTAACTTTGTTAACTCGTCAGGAACGGAATGTGTTTTCTACACCGAATTTTTTTATATAATCACGGGGTTTATTTCAACAAAATTATTCAATAAACTCAGATTTTATTATTGAAGTCAGGTAATTTTTTTTGATATTCATGTTAACCACCCTCGATATATATATATATCAAAACCAACATTTCTTATAATCCAGGGCCTAATTAAATGTGAATCCAACAAATAAACATAGGCCTACTCACGAAAAATTGTTAAATATATTATTAAAGCCAAATGGTTTAATATTATTTATTTTAAATTTCGTAAAAAATATCACCTTTTTAACTTTAAAAGACAAATTGTTTTATGAGTTATTAATTTTACCATACCACCCTTGCCTTTTACATTGGGTTTATACTACTAAAGTAAACATAAAATATGAAAAGATTTTTTTTCATATTTTTTTAAGCAAGCAAAACCATTAATCACGTGTCCTTTTATAATTAGATTAATCTGACCTAAGCTATAAAATTCATTTTTCATTCACTAAACAATTAAGCTGCTAACGATGATTTATTTTGAAACAAATACATTTCCATCGAATTATTAAACATTTTAATTGTATTAGGTTTATATTAAACATAAAACTGGACAGAAAAGAGAAATATGATCTTTAATTTATTGATAAAGGAATAAACATCATTTACTGCGAAGGAATGAATAAGGATCGGAAAATACTTGACTTTATAAAAAGAAAAAGACAGGCATCAGTCAGATACCAACTCTTTTAAGTAATCAAATATAAGGAAAGATCCAAGGACGAAGAGGAATTTCAAGAAGAACTAGTTTGAATATTATCGACAGATTTGTTGAGGGCTTAAGAGTGAAGACACTCATACTGAACTTTCTAAGGAGGAATCGTAAAATGAACACATGGGTTCATTCTTATCTACATCTTTGAACACATGGGTGTAGGCTTAATGATGATGGAGTCAGAAGATAAGGCTTTAAATTATAATCTCTGAGCTTGGGCACAGGAGCCATATAATTTTGGCCAAATAAATTCAGGCCGAAACTTCTTATTCTGGGAGTTTTATTATACCTAGAAAAAATTATATGGTTTTTAATTGTCTTTATGATTATCTACTTATTTACTTAGTTCAGGGGTGACCAACCTGAGGCCCGGTTAACATTTTTCCGGCCCGCGAGATTCATCACACTTTTACAAAATTTATTTTATTTTTTTCATCCCAGAGTGTTTAAAAAAAAAACCTTCCGAATTCTTTCTCATTTAAGGCCTGAGCAAATATATGGAAAAATAGACAAGTAGCATTAGGTATTTATTTATTTGCTAACACAATAATAGGGTATTTATAATGTGATCACTCATTTTTGGATGGATATAATGTAATATTAATTTTTAATTAGTACTATATATTTTTTTATTCTAGCTCTCCTGGCGATTGTAGCAGCTGGTCTGTTTGCACTTCAAAAAGATCATGATCCACGCACGAATGTGTTCATCACAAGAGGAGAATCATTTTACATTCAGGTAAAATGAAATTCCAATTTTTTAAAACATCTTTAAAGAATCAGTGTAAATTTGAACTAACATTGTAAGTTTAATTAGATATTTGTTTCATTTATATTAATAAAAATTCATAAAATTATATAAAAATCTTACTACATATCAATTTGAATATCTATAATAATTTATCAATTTATGTGAGTTTGTGGCTTAAACGTCTCATGGCTCCCGAGAACTCTAGCCTATCAGGGACATATGTGCAACAGGCCACCTGTAGCCATGGGACGTTTGGACCAACAATAGACCTAAAGTTTCAAGTCCGGCTTAAATAAGAATGCCTGGACCCCAAAATATATAGTATATTTTCATAATAACGGTTATCGTTTAAAGTCTTATTTGGCCAGAGTTGCCGAAAAGACTCTGTGTATATGTGTGTGAAAGTGAGTGTGAATGATGAGTGTTTAAAAAAGTCCGAATCGAGCCCTCGGGATTGGTGTAGTTGGTAGCGTGCGTGCATTGTATACCAAGGATCGCGGGTTTGGATCCCAGGCAGTCCGATGATTTTATTTAAGCCATTTGGATACCAAATGGCTTAAATAAGAATGCCTGGACCCCCAATAGATAATTACTAAAATACTGAGTATCATAAAATGTCTTATATGGCCTGAGTTGTCGAGAAGACTGTATGTGTGTGTGTGAGTGTGAAAAAAGTGTGAGTGTTTAAAAAAAAAAGTCCGAATCGAGGTATATATTGAATATTAATATCTTATTCAAATGAATGAACAGATCTCGAAAAATTTTTCAATATATACAGGTATTTATAAATTTTATCAGAAAAACATTTTAAAATTTCAATCACCCCATTCTTTAATTCTAAATTTGTTCAATTTTTAAGTGTGTATTCCTTAGACATATATTCTAAGTTTATTCTTATCTAAAATTCTATCTCCATCTAAACGGATGCTCTGATTTGCTCATCTAGATCGTGACCATCGTGCTGACATTCGTCCTTTTCGTGCTTGCCCTCTACGATGTGCTATTTGCTCGAAGGGCAGGCGGAGATCCCACTCGAGCAATTGATCCACATGGCGGTACTACTTATGGCAATCCAGGCTTCCGAGAGGGACGAAATGGTATTAATCATTTCATTCATTTATTTTTAAAATATTTATACTATTGTATACATAAGTTTACCGAGTCATTGAGGATTACAAAGATTAAGATGATACGTTATAATTATAATTGTATAAAATTTAGTTCAGGAATGAAATTGACAGGCTGATTTTATAATAGGACGGTGATAGAGGAGAATTTTTAAAAGACGCTAAATTCAAATAAGACGTTTCGGTTCAAACTTTCCCACCAGTTAAGAGAGTGTGCGTGTGCCCATATTGAAATGAATACACTAACATTGTTGGAAACAGACTATTTGTTTGAATAAACAAATGATTGTAATAAATTTCGACCCTCGTGGCTCAGAGAGAACACATAGGGTCCCGAATTCGCTTCCCATCCCAAGCGAGAAAAAATTATTTCATTTGAATTGGCTACCAAACATTTGAAATAAATAGGGATGGGGTCTAAATGGCCTTAGGTGCCGAAAAAGACCTTAAATAAATTAAAAAAAAAAAAAAAAAAAACTATTTCGACCCGGAACGTCTCATCTGAATACACTTTTGTGTTTCTTAATAATTCTCCTGGTTTGGAATTTTCTAACAGAAAATAGATTTCTAACAGTACCACTAAAAGGCGGGGGGTGAGGGCGCATTAAAGAAAGGTGCGTTTATATTTTTACAAAAAATTGTATTATTTATAATAATGATTTTAGCGAAGAGAAAAAATAACAAACTTATCTAAAAGTAATATTAAATATTTTTTTGTTTTTTGAAATGTATTATTTATCTAGAGTCTGGCAACAGGGGGCGCTCTAGGGGGTGGCAATTGGAATTGGCCCAGGTGCGGCATAAATAGTATATAGCGGTTTCCAACCTTTTTTGAGGTGCGGCCCACTTTTTCCGTAAAAAAAAACGCTGAGGCCCAGTATATGTATATAGCCTTATATAAACTCTATAATTTTTATAATTCCTTAGACATCCGAGGCCCAATTCCAATCATCCCGCGGCCCACAACTGGGCCGAAATCGGAAAAAATTTGAAATAAAAAAAAATTTTAAGAAAATTTATCTTTGAGAGGAAGGCCCGGGCCCCTCAGGGCTGAGGTATATCCGGTATTTTAAAAATATGGTAACAGGTGAAGGCTAGGCTCTTGGCAATGAGAAAAATAACTTTTTAGAGTGTTTTCTCCGAATATTTCGAAGGCATTTAATAGCACTTCTTCATCAGCGGCTGTACAAATAAAATAAAATAAATAATTAGAGTGAGTTTATACTGTTAAAATAGTAATTTTAAGTAGGACTATATGTTTGTTGTATTCATTGGAAAACTAATGTTATGGAAACCAATGTTTGTTGTCACTGTTTTGTTGTCTATCTTTTTTTAATATCAATAAATAGTCTTCGCTGCATTTACTAGAAGCATTTACTAAGTATTTATTTCTTACTTTTAGTAAAATCTCTACAGGTTATGGGCCCAGTCGACACAGGAAAATAATAAAATTGTATTTGAAGAAAAAAAAAAAGAAAAAAAATCAAATATGGAGACTGAGCAATTTAAAATTGAAAAACTAAAAGGTAGTAGTGATTGGTCGCAGTGGAAGTTCTTGGTGAAGATATTTTTAAATGCGGGTGAGCTTTTTGAAGTGGTTAGTGGTAAAACAGAAAAACCACAACTTGAAATCGAGACAACCGAAGCAAAGAAGAAATATGAAAATGAGTTAAAAATATGGATTAAAAAGGATAACCAAGCAAAGAAGATAATTGTTTCCAGTGTCAAGGAGGAACCCCTAATTCATCTTATGAATTGTGAGTCGTCTCAGGAAATGTGGGAAAAACTACATAACGTCTACGAACAAAAGTCGGACGCGAGCATACATCTAGTTCAGCAAAAGTTTTACAACTATAAAATGGATAGCGGGGATGAAATGGCAACTCATATATCAAAGCTTCAAGAGATGGGCCACCAAATGAAGCAGCTTGGGGAGCCAATTTCTGAAAGTATGATGATGACTAAGATACTTATGACTCTTCCAGAAAAATATAGTCATTTTCATAGTGCTTGGGATTCCACAGTGGATGATAAAAGAACACTATCCAATTTAACCACTCGTTTGTTGATTGAAGAGGCTAGATTGAAATCTAAAGAAAAACAAGAGAACCCAACGGCTTTGGTTATGAAGAAAAATCAAATGGATGATAATAAAAATAAAGGAAAATTTAAACCGGGGACATGTTTTATCTGTAAAAAGCCGGGACATTGGAAAAATGAATGTTATTTTAATAAAAAGAATAAGAAAAATGAGAACTACCAAGAAGATATAAGGTCGAGTCAAAAATTGAAAAATAAAAATGATGCATTCATCAGTGAATATGAAATGAACATGAATAAGAATGTAAATGAAAATGAATCGTGGTTCTTAGACTCCGGTGCAAGTGATCATATGACAAATAGAATAGATTGGTTGAATAATTTTGAAAAATTTGAAAAAGTACAGTTTGTCCGAATAGGGAATGGTCAATGTATTGAAGCTATAGGAAACGGGGACATCGATATTGATGCTTATATTAATGGAAGATGGATCACTAAGCAAATGGTAAATGTACTTTATGTTCCTCAAATTAAATTAAATTTGTTTTCTTCAGGTGCAGCCATGGATAAAGGGTTTAAAATGGAAACTGATAATAAAACCTGTAAATTAATTAAAGATGGAAGAATTGCTGCAGTGGGAGTAAGGCACTCAAAATTATATAAAATGTTATTTAAAGTAAAAATCCCTGAAAACCCTAAGATGTGTAACGTTTCTCTTGTGGATGATGTAAAAATATGGCACGAGAGGCTTGGACATCAAAATGTATCACAAGTTAAGAAAATTTTAAAAAATATGAACATTAATTTTAAAAATGAAGATTTTTTCTGTGATGCATGTATGTTAGGGAAGATGCACAGAATGCCTTTTCCTAAAAGTGAGTCGAGAACTAAAGAGCCTGGAGAACTAATTCACGTGGATGTCTGTGGTCCAATGGAGTCTGAGTCAGTGGGAGGATCAAGATATTTTCTCCTAATTAAGGATGATTATTCTCATTTTAAGACTGTATATTTTCTTTCACATAAATCTCAAGTGAAAGAAAAAGTTGAAGAATACCTAAGGTATGTGAAAAATAATTTAAATTTTAATGTAAAAATATTCCGTAGCGATAATGGTTTGGAAATGATAAACAATGATATGCAAAAGATGTTAAAATATTATGGTATTCGTCATCAAACAAGTGTAGCCTACACTCCGGAACAAAATGGATCTGCCGAGAGAGAAATGAGGACAATCGTTGAAGCGGCAAGAACAATGATCCATGCGAAAAATTTAAAGAAGAATTTATGGGCAGAGGCAATAAACACTGCTGTATATATCCTTAATCGTTCAGGTACGAGCCCTCAGTCGGGAAAAACTCCTTATGAAGCCTGGTTTGGAAAGAAACCTGAAATAAAATATTTTAAAATTTTTGGAACGGAAGTCTACACGCATATTCCAAAAGAAAAAAGGAGAAAGTGGGATTCTAAAGCCAACAATGGAATTTTTGTGGGATATGATGAAAATATTAAAGGATATCGCGTTTATTATCCCGAAGAGAATAAAGTAGAAGTTTGTCGAGACATAATTTTTAAGAATGAATCAAAAGTTACTACAAAAGAAGCAAAACCTAATGTCTCTTCAAAAGTGAATTTAAAATATAAAACAAATGAAGAAGAGGAAGTTAAAGACGGAGAAAAAGAAAAAGAGGGAGAAAATGTTATAAATAATGACGAATTTCAAGAACAGATACGAGAAGAAGAAGAAAACGAGGAAGAAAATTTAACTAATGATGAAGAATCTCAAGAACAAGTGCAAGAAGAAGAAAATATAATGAATAATGAAGAGGAAGGAAATAATGACAATCCAAGTTCAGAAAGAATGAAATTAAGAGGAAAAGAGAAAATAAAAAAGCCTGCTCGATACTTGGATTTTGCAGAAAGAATAGCATTAATTGCAGAAAATTGCGAACCTTTGAGTTACGAAGCATTGAAAAGTAAAGAAGTTGATAAATGGAGAGAGGCAATGAATGAAGAAATGAAGTCTTTAAAACAAAATGAAACGGGGGAACTGAGAAATTTACCTAAAGATCGAAAAGCCATAAGTAATAAATGGGTTTTTAAAATAAAGAAAAAAGCTGATGGAAGTATAGAAAGATATAAAGCACGACTTGTAGTACGCGGTTTTTCTCAAAAGCGCGGAAAAGATTATACCGAAACGTTTAGTCCAGTTGTTAAACTAAGTTCAATTCGTGTAATTTTATCAATAGCGGCTTCAAAGAATTTAAAGTTAGCCCAGTTTGATGTAAAAACGGCCTTCCTGTATGGTGATCTCGACGAAGAGATTTATATGGAACAGCCGGAAGGGTATGAAGACGGAAGTAATAAGGTTTGCAGATTAAAAAGAAGTCTCTACGGGTTGAAGCAGTCTCCTCGTTGCTGGAATAAGAAGTTTTCAAGTTTTCTAAAGAAGTTTAATTTAAAAGTAAGTCAAGCGGATTCCTGCGTTTTCATTAATAACTCAAGTAAGTCAATTTTAATTTTGGCTATTTATGTTGACGACGGTTTGATTGCTGCTTCAAATCTGGATTTGATAAATAGTTTATTAACTTATTTAAAAGAAGGATTTCAGGTCAAAGCAGGAAGCTTGAATTACTTTTTGGGACTCGAAGTCGAAAGGTTTCAAGATGGATCTATTTTTATTCATCAAAGTGCATATTCGAGGAAGGTACTTCAACATTTCAATATGAATGAAG